>PNEQ01105601.1:0-99840 GCA_003012365.1 Medauroidea extradentata | reverse complement strand
CTTTCCTACCAATGGATGGTCGTTTTCTGGGTCCGAGGCACATATTGCGTCCACTCGACGTCGCGGGGGCGGCGTCTAGGCGCCGCTACCTCGTCGCGCACGTGGGCGGGTGCGTTCCAATATGCACAAGCCGCCAGGCTTGATGCGCACGACGGGCTCAGATCAGGGGAGGTCAGGGACGACCCGCGTCAAATTGAACATTTCAACATAATCAACAAATAAATACAAACACAAAATTCAATAAAATTTATGTTACACATACCAAAAATACTACTATGATGTAGGCGGGGGTGATGGTTAGGTATTAAATTTCACCGGATAGCACCGGCAAAGTAAAGCCCGGTAGCGCCAGCCCTTTATTAGAGAACTGGCACTCAGAATGAGAGACAGTGACTATTTTACAGGGCCATGCGGGCGACGGCCGTGGTGTAGAAATAACACACCCTGCTCATCATCGTAAATACTTACGCGGGGGAATATTTTGGCATTCCCCACGCCCGTAGCACAGACAAAGCACCAATAGATAGCACCCTAGGCAACACTCTGGGCAGTGCGGGTTGAATGTCCCGTGCCCTAAAGACCATGGAGCGGCAAGCCAATATAATACGTACCTCAATTATATCCGTATTTATTGTATATCATACTCCGTACAAGATCCAAACACTGTTGTACGCTAAGCGGATCTGGTCCTAGGCCCGACCGGTGGGCTACACTGTATTGAAAACACCACGTGGGCGACGGATAATTTACTTTAAGTCCCTGGGTGGTTGAGTGGCAGGGGTCGAGGGGCACCTCCGGGTCAATGAAACAAAAATTAGCAGTTCCGAGATTTAAAATTCAGCTATTGGTAAACTAGTGATTATGCAAAGTCTTGAAGGTCCCGGAGTGACTCGCATCCGACCGCCTCGTTCTGCTGCTTAACGCAAACTGACGATTCCTAAGGTATCAACAGACTCATCATTGCACGATATAATACTATCAATAAATTCTCCTATAGCATATTCTGTAATTTTTCCTTTCATGTACCCATGCTGAAAACTATTTAATAGATTAAATATAACAAGATGGTTAATTAATATATTTTTTATTACTGTTTCACAAATTTTAGAGATCGTGCTCAGTAATGAAATGTATTTATAATTTTCAATTTTTGTTGTTTACCAATTTATATAGACTGGAATTATCTTTGCAATCTTCAAATCTTCTGGAAATATCCTAGATGTTTCATTTAACAGTTACCGTAAGTTAATAGTTCCAATAAAATACCAGAACAATCTTTTACTAATTTTATAGGAATTTTATCTAGTCTGGTAGATTTTTTAATATTTATATTTTTAATACATTCTTTCATTTCCAAAAGAGTTACTGGGTATAAAAAAATTAAGAATTTACTGCATTTTTATTACACCTATATAGAACATTGTGTAAGAATTTATCACAGAGTTTTTTGGCTATATTTTACAGTAATAGTTATTATGATTAATGTAATTTGCTATTTGAGTGGTATTTTGAATAACAGAACATGTGTCATCAATTATTCTTAAATATTGTTGTTTAATTTGATTTATTCCAGAATCCTTCTTTATAATGTTCCAAGCTGTCTTTGATTTGTTGTGCGAATTGTGTATTAACTGTTCATTGTGCACTTTCTTAAACATTGTAAGAACCTTTCTATAAATTTGTTTATAATTTTTGTAATACTCCACAAAATTGATCGAAAAGTCATATTTACTCCTTAAATGTAGTTCTTTCAATTTTCTACTAGAAATCAATTTGCCTTTTCTTATGCATTTTTTCTTACTGTCAGTCTTACTTATATGCAACTTTTTTTAGAAAATGCATATTAAATTTTAATAAGACAATATTAATAAAATATCTAAATTTATCATTTAAAGATACTGCACCATATACTGGTTCCCAACTTTCATATTTTAAATATTAATAAAATTGACTAACTTCATTTAAATTACTTCTAAAAGTAATTTTTTCTACCATTATATTAGGATAATGAATGTCAAGAAGTTGTCCATGGTAATCTGCTAGTCCAGTAACTAGTTGATTTAAGTTTTTATCAACAATATTCTTAGATACTATTACATGGTCTATAATTGTAGAAGATGTGGTAGTTACTCTTGTTGCAAAATTGGTCTGGGATATAAACCAAACGAACATAAAGAATTTAAGTATAAGGAGGTTCCTAAATCATTAATATTACATAAATGTATATTAAAATCTCCACGTAAATATCCTGTTTAACTGTCTTTCAAAGACTGAGTTGGCATGTTTAGTTATGAAATAGAATGTGAATACTTCTATGTTAGTAAAGAAAAAACTAATTAAAACTTCGGGGAAATACACTTGGCACTCTGCACCGGTTTCATGTTTGTTACATTGGCACACTGGGTCATGTTCTGTGGTTTAGAGTCATTTGGCACTTTAAAGGGTTTAAGGGACGTTTGGGTATTTTCGTTTTAGCCAATTAAAATATCGGAAAATTACAAGGATTTCAATGGTGCACTCGGATTTGCTCACTCAGCCCCAAACTACGAGTTAAATAACACGTGGTTCGGCATTTGCACACATAGTAATCGGTGTTGTCACAACGCCCAATTGACATGTGCCATGGACGCCCTTTCTGCCGCTGGCCCTTTTTGGGTTGCTGTGGCCATGTCCCAGCCACATGATCTCTCCCCCCTCCCCCGGCACCAGCAGGACATAGGCACTGTGCTTCATCAGTGGAGACGTCAACACTAAAGTCCCTCTCTATAAAGCTACATTACGGTCTACAACTTAGCAGTTTTGGGCTAGCCGAATTCGTTTGCACGGCTCACCAGTTTTTGCTAGCATGTCAAAATAATCCAGAACTGTCCCAGACCATGTAATAGTGTTTGTGGCGTCGGGGCACTACATGCCACGATGCATGTCGGGTGCCAAGCTGTAACAGGCATTGTGTAAATAGAGACTTTCGTTAAACAGAAAGCATACCAGAGGACACTGCAGAATTGATATGTTTTCGCTACAGTACTCTTTTTAAAACATTTTGAACACTTTGTAAATTATTTCAGTACCTAAATTCATCATGGCGACAAGGACACCTAGGAAATCCAGTCAAGAGTGTTTTTAATTTACTTCTTGTGTTCTTAACATTTACATGCTCCTTAAGAGCAATTTTGATGTACGTTTTCTCTTAATTCAAGCAGAATATCACGTATTTTATTTTTGAATTTAATATGTATTTTATCCTAACAATGCTTTCGGAAATTTCCCTACAAAGAACTGGCAGATATAAACATACACAATGGGCAGAAACATTTATAAATAGACTCTTAACTTTTTCATAATATTTGGTTTGTACTTGTTTAAACTAGAATGTAAGAGCAAATCCACCATGCCTGGTGGGAACACGGGCTTCCGAGTTCCTGCCCGATGCCGTATTGAGTCAGTCTTCATCCCGTCAGCGAGGAATCAGGTCGCGCGCGTGGAGTGCGGTCCCATCTCCCTGAGGACCCTCACCTTTAGTGACATACCGTAATCTGTTAGTTTACAATAATTTAATCTAGTCAACCAGAACATCTTTTGTATCTTCATGGCATCAAGGATCAATGCACGTTAGGGCAGAGCTATTTGAGCCTCCCTCATAACTTTCCACATAATTTCATTGTTGGCCGATGCCGCATTCACAGCTTTACTTGTTCGCTCCGAGCGAATATTCATGTATGGTCAATGGTGACACTGCTCGAGGGTGTTTCAAGCTAATAAACCACCACTCTGGTTTCAAATCACGTCAGTGTTTTCTTCAAAAGCCAACAATGACTTTCTTCCCCTCCGCACCCTAAGTATCAACAGCAGCCATAGTCGTCGGGAGCAGTGTGTGCCAAGTTAGCACGCAACCTAATCATGAGGACTTCCAACTCCAACCAGCGGCAGGAGGGCCAGGTTACAGGGTCAACAGGTCGTCGACCCACACCAGACGTCAATCCCAGGTAAACTCACGTCGGGCACATCCTTTGGTTCCCCAGAACCGACCCTGGCCTATCCCGCGCCGTGTTAACGAAAACACGTAAAAATTATAGCAACAAGGTTACGGTTGATGCTGACATTTACGCATCCCCTGCCTATTGAAGTATGTTGTATGAATCACGCCACCTGTTTTACGGAACAGGTTGTGCTGGGAGTACTGCCCCCACATACAGGAAAACACTCGATGGTGTGTTTCTACGAGATAGTGGCATCTACACGTCGCCCACGTCGTATCGTGTGACATCAGTATGTGAATCAGCCATTTTTACACTCAGAACATGTTTGCTGAGTGACTTATTACTCACAAGAAATCATGTAATAAACACCTTAGTAAACTGTGATCATTTCAGTGCTCAGAGGTGAATTATGGAAACGTGGGTTGCACTGCCAAGAGACACCATTATTTGAAGGAAGGCTAGGAACGAAGTTATTTTATGTTAATAGTGTCTAAAGTGGAAAATTTTCGTGTTTAACCTGAAGTGTCCCAGAAACACTTCTGTGCCAGGTGGCAGTAATGGACTCGCCCATGCAGCCAACTTTGCTGTACATGTTCTCTTATATCATTTTTTCTTAATCTCGTGAAACCCACCAGTGTTCCTTGTTGTTCAGTATTTATCCTTATTCATTTTATCTAAAATGTTGCATGTATCACCCTGACGGGACGAGGGTGGAGGAGATGTTAATTATGAAAATACTAGTGTGCTTTAAGAGCATTCCCGACTAGGTGCCAGTCGGTTAGCGGAGAACCGGCACTCAGATGTTACGAGTGGAGTGGTCTCAGGGTTATGTGGCCGACGGCCGGCTTCAAACTACATCGTCCTCTGGCGTTCTACTTACTCGGGGAGTGTTATGGCCCTCCCCACGCTCATATCCACACATACACAATGCAATCGACAGGGATTTCGGGCAACTGTATGACGTGGCCGGGATCACGGGAATGTATGTTAAAGTTTTCTTTGAAATTAATAGTACGGAAAGTTTTAAGAATGGGCGCCAGCTAGCCGAATGACTCGGGATAACACGAGACTCTTACTCAAAAAGATGTTATAATACTTGGGTGTGGGAACGAGGCGAGCCCCATCCCGTGATGACCTGTCAGATAAAATAATGAAGTAATTATTTAAGTTTTGCGATGACACGTGTGACAGAGATTAGCGTCCACGTGGCTTCGGAACAGTCATAATTTAACACTCCTGTAGGTACTCACTAGGTAATACACCTTACTGATCATTGAAAATAACTCAAATATGAAAGTTCTCATATATTGCGAGGTGAATGTCGACGGATTAAGGTGTCACCCTTAAGTTCCCCCGGGAAGCGGGGTATGCTACATTCACAAGTCAGACTTCTGGAGAAATAACACAGCGTTTATTAGC
Organism: Medauroidea extradentata; assembly: GCA_003012365.1. NCBI lineage: Eukaryota > Metazoa > Arthropoda > Insecta > Phasmatodea > Phasmatidae > Medauroidea > Medauroidea extradentata. The sequence goes on along the minus strand of PNEQ01105601.1, from coordinate 94,444 downwards.
ACTCAAAAGATGAAAAGTGATGTTAGCAACTTAAAGCGGGCACAGGCCTATGGCCACCTGCTAGCCTACACTGAACAAAATGCACGTGGTTCGGTGCGAGATAATAAGAGAGAGAGTTAATGTGTGGTGGGCGGAGTCTCCCACACACGTACGACATATCTCGGGGGCACAAATACAAGAAAGAAAGTTCCGGTAATTACATTAAGACTATTGATTTACCTAGGTGTTTGGAGCAACAAGTTGAGGTCCCCCGAGACCGCGACACTCACAACGCGCACATCAGTTCTTATGGCCTGCTGGAAGAAGACTGTCTTTTACACCGCCTTCCGCTCAGCAGGTAGGCTGGCCGGAAAGCGGGGGAGGGAAACCGAAATTTCCCTAAGTGAAGGATGAAATGATCACAATATGATTGACACATAATTTTTACTTTAAATTTATGGCGTCTACTGTTCAATGTCTGCTGAAAATAAACATACACATATCCTTCGACAATATTATTACACTGAAAAATTAAACACTCGTGTGAGGCACTATATATTGTTTACCACTACGCCTAGACACTGTGGCGTCTTTATAGTTTGGGTTAATTATGAGATATTTAGTCTACTGCTCTGTCGCTGGCCGAGAGCGAGAGTGAGTGAGTGTTTGCTCGGTATTGACGGGGTCAAACTTCGCTGCACTAATGTAGCGCTGTAGCGCCTGTCTGTTAATGATATGGCCTCTCACCTACCTTGACATGGCGAGGCATAAAAGGCTGACGCCTTATCGACGTAATGTACACCCATATAAAATTACGTAACCGGGTTGTAGGGTCCCGTGCCCTGAAACACAGTGAAGCGGCGAAGTCAATAACAACACAAAATATAGGCAAGGCATTATTATTCACTCACATCGGTCTCCCAGTACAAAAGCAATCCTGGCGATGGCTGAAGCGGTCCCGGACCTTGCCCGTCTGGTAGGCAATGCGGCAAAAATTCCATGTAGTGGGAAGTAGAAAATTAGAGTATAATAAGCCCCTGGTCGCGACACGAGTAGACAGGGGTGAGGGGTAAACCCGAGCACTAAAGTTAACATTAAATTAAATGTTCCAAAAGACGTAGAAAATAACTATTGCTGTGAAATGATGAGACAAAGAGATGCTGGTGGCCGGGCGACCAGAGCCGAACCGCCTCGACACGCCGCCAGTAGTCAACTGCCGAAACCTTGGCGGGCTCAGGGCGACCACGCCGCTGAGCGTGCCAAAACTTCGTTAACACATAAAAACACGTACAACATACAAACAAAGCACTTTAAAAAATTTGTAGAAAATTTAGACTTGCTGATTAGAGTCCAAAAGATTGTTTGGAATGTTCATATTTAAATTTTAAAGAATTTAGGTCAGACAACATTTTATGTTACTTGCATTTAAATTACATTAAGAACAGAGAATTACTTTAATATGGTTAAATGAAAAATCTAGAGAGCAATGTTATTATAAAGAAAAGTATTTTAACAATTATATATTTTAAAGAATTTATGCGGCAGAGGTTGCCGGTTTGGCGAGTTTAACATCACGTTAGGCGCAGGGGTGTTTCTACCCGAGTTTGAGGTTAGACCAGACAAGTCTTTCCAGAGGGCTGATTTTTGGGAAACAATGTTACCTATGGCCTAGTAAGTTTCTGTGATGTCTGTAATAAATACAGAGAACTCCATGTCCACTCACTTTAATACATATTGCTCAACCACGCTTACAATACATTCACGCTCCTCTCGACACGTCCGTCATAGAACACCCTACACTCGTGTATATCAGTTCCATCACTTCACACTGCTCTACACTACCTTACACTCATACACCACAGTTTCTTTATTACACTGCACACGTGGTCCCTTTGCCCTCACTTACACAGAACACCCGCACTGACAGTCCTTGGTGCATGGCGTGTTTGTGGCCTTTAGGCTTGATGGGACGTATTCATAGCAATTGCTAGAGATTAAGGGAATTTTGTCTACCACTGGACATTGCGTCTGACTCCGGGGGCGGCGTCGGGACGCCGTGACCTTTTGTGACCATGCTGCCGGGCGTATTCCCATATGCGCCTGCAGTACTGCTGTCCATGTGTTTCCCGGAATGCGTGGTGCACACGACGGACTGTTCCGAGGCATGTGGCTTGGTCCGCGTCAACCCATTATGTTAGTTAACATGTAAATGTGTTTGGAAGAAAACGTGCTAATTACTCCAGATCCAACATAATAATTTCCTGAACAAATTATCGAACATTAATTTGCAAGTATTAGTATTTAAAGTGTTTCGGGCCCTTGCTCACTATATCTTTTGAGGGTTTTACACTCTCGGCAGAGATTTGCCGCGATAGTTATAAGTTTGGCACAGGGAAAATTTCTGCCACTTGAATGCTGGTATCGCTAGTGCAACAAACTGACCAATCACAGAGCTTTCCCGAATTTTAATTTACATTTAGTTGATAATTTAAAACGTTAAATCGGTTTCTTTTCACTTCAAAATTAAATTAAATGGCAGATTTAATTTCTATGTTTCTTTAAATTTAATTTTACTACAGTTTCTTATTTATCTGATCTCTTAGCGATTGAAGCGAAGCTTGTGGCAGAAATTTTCCCTGCGCCAAGCTGTCCCGTAAGAAAGCATATTTTCATTCTAACCTGTAGTAGAATTAACCTTATAATATGCTCCTTGACCTTATTAGTACTGGCACTGAAAATACCATAGAGGTAAGAATTAGTACTGTTCGGTAGTTCGGAAGGCGGTTGGATTCGTAATGGCTTCTGCAATGGAGGTGGATGATGATGAAATTGAAGTTCCTTCGTCGAGCACGTCGAAAACTGATAAAAAACGGTTTGAAGTGAAAAAGGTTATTGATTATTTGTGTTACAATTTTTTCTTTTTATAAATTAATTCATTTTTACTCTTTATGAGGATACTAAATTAGGTAACGTTTGTTTTTATTAGTCCCTATTAGTCAGTTATTTTAAACTGTAAGCTTCATTTTAAAGTGCTGAGATATGCCTGTATTTGTTTTGGTACTGAGGTTTTTTTCGTTCATGTTTTATTTCTTTAGTTTCTTGAATTGCATGTTAAAATAGTAGATATCTGAACCTAACCTCAACCGTATCAGAAAGTTACGAGCGTTATCATGCTGGAATTTCAGTGGCGCGACGCGAATGAAATAACTTTTCAACCAATCAACATCGCGACTTCTATGACGTCAAAAAATTGCAAGCGCGACGCGATTTCCGTATAGGAAGTGTATTTGTAATTTAAAGCTTTACGGGCGCGACAAAGCTGAATAGTGAATTTTGAAGTTGAACCCAAATGTTGGTAAAATTGGAACGTTGGTACGTAATGTCAAGAGTAGCTACATGTCGTATACTGGCTAAATTATTGATTTAAGAGGTATAGTTTATAAATTAAAAATGGTTCTACAGTCCTGCAAAAAAAAATAGTCGTTAGGTATGGTTAGTTTACGAACGTAATGTTAAATTAGCACAGGTTAGGTTACCATTTGTAATCTAACTTAATTTTAGCTAAACTAACCTATCACATTTTTTCCCAGGATAACATCTAACCACTCTAGAACCATTTATTATTAATAAACTTTACTTGTAAAACCAATAATTAGGCCGTACACTATGGCTGTGTTCCAATTTGTTGCAATGTTTTCTTGTTCACTTGCCCTTGAGCCCTTCCTGTCCCATGATTCCTCACGAGATCTTAACCCCTTCGTGGCGAAGGGTGTATTCGTGGTTTTGGATACCTGTATTCACTTAAACAACATAACCAATATTGTACATGTATAAATAAAGTCAGCAACTCTGCTATTCTGAAATTATAAAACGTACTTTTCGTGATGGGGATAAAACTGTACACTGTTTTTGAGAGAACATAGGAAAAATGTTTAATAATTACTTATATCAAGCTAATTAAGATAATTATCTGTATACTGAATGAAACGGCGGGAAGATACTCGGCACAATGAAAACGGTTAAAAAAATTGTACTGATTGATTTATGTTTGTATTATGTTTATGCATATTTTTAATTGCGCTTAAATTAACTTAAAAATTTTTTCGATTTGCTTTTTGTTTAGGGAATATATGTGCGCACATTAGAAAATCATGAAACATTAACTAAACTTTATTGTCTCTTCACCATTTCGCGCATCATTTCCACACAGTTATCATGCAATCACACTTCGTAAATAAATATACCTTGTTGGCGGTTTAAATACTAGTCTGTCGAAAATCGCAGCAAAGTGCGTAAGGGGATGTCGCACTTACCCTTAGCTAAAAGGGACATTTTAGGGTGCATTCGTACCCTTTGTTCGAATTGGAACAGCACTTGAGTGACGTCACATCCGTGATGCATTTTTTAAGGGCACAAAGCCAGTTAAGGGCCCTTGCGGCCTGAATTGGAATACGGCCTATGTGTTAGGTTAGGTTATGTTAAATTAGGTGAGTTAACCTATTAGGTTAGGTAAAGGTAGGTTACTTAACATAATCTAAATTAACCTATTATTTGAATTAATACTGTCAGATAAACCTAACGGGAAGAAGGGTTCTGGAGGTGACTTAACAATGACGACACTGACTCAGTAGGCGAGTCGGATGGGTTTTGGGTGACTAAGTTAAGGGAATGGATTGGCTAGCAGGGAGAGATATGTGATGGATATTGGGGAAAAGGGTACACGGTGGAAGCTGCGCAGGAAACCCCCTCAGATTATGATGATACCAAGGTTGACGACCACGGGGCAGGCTACGTACTAGTGGATTGTTGCACCCTCCAATGATAGATTCTTCGGTGACTTGTCGGGGCAGTCTCCATGCCACAACACTCGTAAAATAGGTACACTAAGCGTCGTTATGGACGGGGTGAGAAACTACTATATAAATAAAATACAGGGTAAGTTCTGTGGTTTTTGTACCATAAGCAAAAATTTACTGTTCTGTGCTGAAGGCAGTGCCAGTTGAGTGGGCCTGGAGCATAAACCCCTCCAGTGAGTTGCGAGGGAAAACAGCACTAGGCTGGCGACGAACTTGGCAAGGTGAATTTAAGCCTCTGGACACTGCGGCTGGCAGGGAGTGAGGAGCCCCCCGGGTCAAAACAACAAGGAAAACTGTTCCGGTAACTAAAACTTAACTATTGAAACTTAAATAACTGGTGCAGAACTGGCGAAGAACCCCGGGGTAGGCGAAGCGCCTTTTCTTCTCACAGCATCTAACAACCCCACGCAAAGCAACACTCTCTCTCTCTCTCTCTCTCTCTCTCTCTCTCTCTCTCGATACTGACTTTGCGCGGCACAAAGTAGTTCGCATACAAAAACACTTAATGGAACAGATACAAAGTTACACAAGACAAAATTGACACTGGGAGAATAGTAAAAATATAAACACATCATTATTATTCCTCAGCAATGTCATATGTTGGATTATTGTTCCATGTTATGTCATTTTCAAGCAGAAGGCTACGTAGACATATCACAGCTGATGTAACACTGACGTACATAATTACATAATAGCAATTGAAATGGGAAAAAAATATTAAAAAGACATTAGGAAAACATGAAGATAGTAAATAATACACTTGAAAAATGTTGCAATTAAAGAGAAATTAAAGAGTAAATTTAAGGAAGGATATTTTAAATGTAATATTTATGGTTTAAGTTACAGCAAGCTTTGAGTGTAGGCCGTACTAAATGAGTAGGCCTACAGAGTGGCACACGGACTAATGGGAGGGTGTGCTAGGCACATGTCGAACCTCTACTCCATTCTAAAATATTTTGGTTCAAAAAAGTTTCAGATCATGTTTGAAACGAAAATCTTTGACGAAATTCATGACATTTGATAATTTGAAAGAGAAAATTTCGTAATTATGATGTCAACATAGCGTCACACTACATTGAAGAAATTGAATTCAATAAATTTGATAGTAAATTGAAGCAAAATTTGATAGTGTGAAAGGGCCTGTAGACACGCTGTTCTATATATGCGTATGTTTTTACTTATATTCACTACTTGCCTCCTTTCATAGACTTTGTAACATGTTAGTTTAACCCTCCAGCATGCTGATGATATTTATTTATTTATTTATTTTTATTTTATTTCAAGCCTCCAAAATCACACAACAGATGTGCAAGGAGTTGTCAGACTGATAGAGTACATAATTTGTTTACATGTACAATGCTGAGAAACAGCAATAAATTGAAACCTAGAGGACAAAAAATATAAGAATAATACCTTGTACACACATACAATTTGCAAATAACTAAACACGTTATATAACAAAACCATATGAATAAGTATTAATTGTTCACAATCCTAAGTCCAGTATACAAACTCCAGGAAAATGTACATCCACAAATCAATTCCTCAATAAGGATATTACACATTTCATATTAATTTTGATAGTGCAGCTGTACACACACACAACGACCACTCGTTAATATCTCATCCATATTAACAACACCGTACTTTTACATATTGCCAACGGTATAATTCTCGCAACTTGTACACACACCTTCATTTTCTTACCAATACTTCCAACTTATTTTCCCTACAAACTATGTGTATGACCATTCCTCATACTTTTCTGTCACATTTTTTGTCCCTGTCTTTTTGTAGTAACATTTTATCAGTCGTGACCTTTACTTTTTAGTTTACTTCTTTCATTTTCACGTCAATGTATGTGTCATCATTTTCTACACTGTGCATTAATACATTACCACATGATGTATCATATATATAAGGTTACCCCCTCTAAAATTAATAGTTTGGCCATTCTACAATTAGTAGCTACTCTTCACATTTACCCTAAAATATTTTAAATATAAGCCAAGGGACACAGCATGTATTTTCTCTGAGTTTCAACCAAGTCTCAAATATCCACACATGGATTGTCCGCTTTGCAGATTATCTGTGGCACCTTTAAAGATAACTTTAAAATACTGGTTGCTTAAGTAAAACCTTGAGTTTGCCATTTTTGTGTACATTTGTCAACCTCAGTTCGAGTTTCATTTTTAGAAGGCATAGATTGTTTTCAGCTTGGCCTGTGTGGGCTTTTTTTTTAAATGTTAGGTTAATTTACTTTAGGATTTTGGGTTGTCCACAATTTTTGATTGTCCGTGACATTGATCCCATTGATTAGCAAAAAGTTGATAATCTGCAGTTGACTGTAGCCTGTTTGACTTCAGCAATATTCAACTGGTTCATGTTATTTGTACATCCTTGTTTACTGTTACATGCCAACTGTTATTTTGACCTTCCAGTATACAATGTTAGGTAATGAATGCTGCAAATGTTACATCTGTGGAAAACCATTGTGATTGGTGAGTGTGTCCATCTTGACGAGAGAAAACTTTGAAGTGGTGAAGTATAGCCATATAGGAGCAAACCCAGTGCAGAAATGAGTAATAAATAAATGGTTGACTTACAATGTTGTATCGGGTATAGGAATGGAAAACAATAGAATAAATCCCTGTCCTCTGTTTTAATTGAAGGTAATCAGAAATCTAGGTAATTTTTGGCATTGGGCTGGATGAATCACTGTGATTGATATTGATCACACAGAGTGTAACATAGTTTTGCTATGGGAAAATTCAGTATTTACTTTGTTTGAAAAGTCTTTCTTTCTGTTTCAGTGGAATGCAGTCGCATTATGGGCATGGGGTAAGTTTATGGCGTACATTATTGGTAACTATGATTTTTGGGACTAAGTATATTTTATTGTTAGTGTACACAGGATTGGCGTATTTGGTGGTGCGTACATGTTGTGTGTATTGCAAGCTTAACCCCGCCGCACACGATACAATATTTCCTATTAGTTTGCTTACTAGAATGTTTACTAGTTTCTTCACTGGGTAGGTTACAAGATGATACACTAGGTGCGTTAGGGCCTACAAGTTTCTGCTGCACACGATACTGGCTGGCTGGCTTGTTTTGTAAAGAGAATTTTCTCCTCAACATGAGTCTGTCCAAGCGACGAAAACTTGCCGCAGCAACACTTCTCATTGCTTCAGAGGCACAAAGGAATTAAAAAAAAAAGAGCTTTGTGGGCAAGAAAATGGCTGTTACAATATCGGAACTGCGGCACCCTTATGTTTTTGGAAGAACTTGATAAGGAAGATTGTGGCCATGCCTTGTGTTTGTGTATATTTTTCTGACTTCCGAAATTATTATTGCTGGAACATCCTTTTGTTTTTGTTTTGCAGTCAGTTGGTCTTTTGTCCACTTCTTTCCTTCCATGTTTGTGTTTCTCAATACTGGCGTGCACCAAAACTTCTAGTGTTGTTGTTTTGATGAATTCTGATTGGCCGCTGCTTAAATATTTGTAGTGCAGCTCGCAACAAAAATAGGACGCCGGCAATTAGGCGAATCAAGTACCTGAGCTCGCAGGGCTGCTAGTAGCAGGCAAGATTTTGAGTAGACAAGCTAGTAGCCGAGCAAGTATGACTCCTAGTATACAATATTGTAAGGAATACTGTGCCGTGTGCGGCTGGCTTTAGTGTATGGGCAGGGTTGTTACCTGCAGTGCATAATATGGTTAGGGATGACTGTTAACAGCAGCAAAACTTGACAGGTTGCTGGGTTTCAATGCACCTTCAGCTTAATAGAATATTACTGACTTTCGAGTGTATGTCGAGCTGTTGCCCGATTTGACTGAGTCAATAAGAATTCGCTATTGTAATATTTGATTCCTGTTATTGATCTACAGACAGGTACATTGAGAAGACGTACATCATCTGATCGTATGTGTTGCTATTAACTACAGTATTTCCAACGTTATGTTGGCACAAAACGTTCTCGTGATCTACGATCATCTTTACGTATGGTTTGCATGTAGTTAGTTTGCTAGCTTAGGTAATTGAATTCATTACTGTGGTATGTTTTAAATGTACCTTTTTGCACAGGTAAATAGAACAAGCGATGTTTATGATATAGGTACAGGAAAGAGAATTAATGGAAAGAGTAAAATAATAATTTTTTAGCAGTTGAGACTTGGATCACAAACAAGCAGATGTACACATCCTTCAAAGCTTTCACGTGTAAAAAAATGTACTAATAAGTCCTTCTTGTGCCAATGTATGCACAAACTTTTCAAATTATCTAAGATGTTCAGATTATTTACACTTATATTCAGTGAGAGAATAGAAAGACTGTGGTATGTGTGTAGTTGGAGTGTTAATAATGTTGCAGACATTGTGGTGGACAACTGCGCCATCTGCAGGAACCACATAATGGATCTCTGTATAGAATGCCAGGCCAACCAGGCTTCTGCGACTAGCGAGGAGTGCACTGTGGCCTGGGGCGTCTGTAATGTGAGTGTTGTTATACATGATCCATGCAGTTTTAATTAGGGATGGGATTATCGATCCTTAGATTCCCCCCGATTTGTTGCTGGTACTGAATCTAAATAAACACTAGAGGAAAAATTGTATTTATTTAAATTTCAATTCTCTCAATCTTGTCATTTATTAATTGTGATAAGGTACTTCCATTAGGATAGGTATACTTATTTGATTGATTGGGTAGGGTACTAAGTTTTACGACTTTTATAAGACTATATTTTTGCGACTTGGAGACAACTGCAACTTAAATTGCAGTACGTATATTTGCTATGACACTAACTTTGAAGGAGCTTACAATCTGTTATGACGATAATAATAAGCTGGCACAAAAAGTTTTTTTGTAACGTCTACATTTCAATTGCAACAACAGTTTAGAAATTTTTTTCTTAAAAAAAAAGTTCCTGGTCAGATCGTAATTCATATACACGTGCTGTTTTTAATGGCTAACCTTGACAACTGATCGCTTAAATAAATAAATCACTTTTGTTGGCGACTGATGCAGTAAACATACTAAAAATTACTTGCAATTTAATTGAACTAACATTGAAATCATTTAGTTTTTTTAATTTATGTAATCTGATACATTTTGTTGTCACACATAAAAAAAATTAACGTACATATTCACAAAGAAACCGCAAGCTCACTCAGAAAAATGTGAGTGCCGAACAGCAGCATTCTCGATCAATCATGAGAGGTTAGCCAGGTTACGATTGAATGCATCTCTGCTATAAGCTTGGTTCGCTTTGTAGATACAAGTACAGTATATTTTACTCGAACGACTGTTTAAACAGCTCAAGTTGAAGTTTCACTCTTCTCCAGACTAACCTCGTGAGTTTTTAAAACTGGTTTTTTAAAACTGCTTATACACTGCGCCTAGTATCCGTGGGTTCATTGCCTGGCTTACAAAAGTACAGTTAAGTTAATTCTGTTGTGTCATATGCATAGTGTAATTTTGAATATCTTACATTCCTTGTATAACTTAAGTTTCTTAGTGTGCTATAGAAATGTGACTTTTTTTTTCTTTTTCAAATTTGTCTTCAGTGTTCACCTGTATGTATAAAACCTCCATTGTTATTAATGAGAAAATATATCCAAGCAAGGTTTTGCTATTAGGCTATATTTTAAACAGTTCTGTTTACTACCCATCTACATGTCCTAATTTTCACTATCTTGTCACCACTACTACGTAAAAATAATACTAACATAAAAGCTAAGTGCATTAACTAAATTCTATGTGTGTGTGAACAATTACGAGTTGCAAGTACAGAAATCAAACTCAAAATAATTTAAAGTCATGATGTATAGTTATCATATTCAGCTTAATTTATTTAATGAACTGCAGCCATTTGAAATTTACATAACTGCGTAGGATTGAAGTAATCAAGAATCAAAGCATCGAGAAAATTATAGCTGGAATCGACAGTCGAAAGAAAAATGGAATCTACCCTTTTCTGTTTCTTGTGTACATGTATGTATTAGTCAGACCACTTCAATACAGTCCTGAATAGACTTACACGTTAACACTTTGTATTACAGAGGTGTGATAGGTATAAATTTGTACTTTTTCTAGGGTATTTGTAAATGTGACATTTTTGTAGCCAGCCCATTTCTTTTTATTATAGGGAATATTTCATTGAGAGACTAAATAATGAATATTTTGCACCAAGCATTTAACTTGAAATTAAATTTCCTGTATGATGCTACAGGGAAAGAGAAAAACTTTTTTACTGAAAGGGATTTTATTTGCGTGGTTTCACTTTTCTTCATTAAATAACATAAAAGTGATTCCACAGTCCCTTTTAAGCTGCTCAATTTTTTTTTTCCATAATTTTGCAAGTTATTAAAAACAGATAATTACTATGTATGTATCTTTTTTAAAAAAATAAGGAAGTCAGTATAGTGCTGGGAAACAATTTGTACCCACGTATATGAAACTAAGATTATCCAGTTTAATGTAATTGTAGGGAGTAGTGCCATAAAATTGAAAATCATGAATGATTTACAATATGTACAATGTTAATGTTATTGAAATTATGCTTACAACTTGCATAATTGCTACTTTATTAAAATATGAGTTGTGACGTTAAGGCAGTGGCCTCTTATTTATGCAGTTCTTGCAAGTTGTATTATTTTTAAAATCCGAAATAGGGGCAGACATTTTAAAACTGTTCCGTAGAAGTCTTGTAAATAGTTTTTACTGTTCTGCCTATATATATAATCTCCCCCCCCTCTCCCCCAAAAAAAAAACAGGAAGTAGGTTCAGTATTATAAGTTTTGCTAGCAACTTAAAAGAGAAAATTTGAGTTTATAAATATGTAAATTTATATAATTTTTTGTTTGAAATAATTTTGCTACAAAGTAAATCAATTGTATACACTTCTATGTGACTTGTTTTACAATATCTGTTCTCGTTTATTATTTAAATATGTTATTCACATTCAGCAAAAATAGAAGCCCATTGCCTTAAATCGAGTTGGCAGTTTTATTAAATTGTTGAAATTGTATTCTCTGGACGAAAAAACTAAGAATTTGCCAAGACATTTTTGATTGGGATAGACAGTAACATGAGAAATATGCTTAGGGATCAGTGACACATTTAGTACCTGCATAGTGTGAATGAGTTCCAAACCAATAAAGCTCTTGATTGCAATTTGAACATAAGATTACTATGCACAAGGTAGGATGGCACTTGAAGATAGAACACACATACACACGTTAGGATATAGACATTTCTCCACTGAAGCGCAGTTGTCATGTTTTGCCGGCTAGGTCGACGTCATCAGACGGTGAGTGTGGAAGATTGTATTCCTCCTCTAAGGGTGTGTGCGTATTCTTTCTTCAAGTACCACCTTGTAAGTACTTACATCGTACTATCTTATTGTAAAAATGTAATAAGTAGGTTAGCTACTTATTCCTGCCAATAATTTGCAGTTTATAATGAGTTTTCAGTCTAATGTTACTACTGTGGTCCATCAGTTTCAAAGTGTGATTTATGTTTGTTTGGTTGTACTTTTGTCTCACAGCATGCATTCCACTTCCACTGCATATCTCGCTGGTTGAAGACGAGGCAAGTGTGTCCCCTAGACAACCGTGAGTGGGAGTTTCAGAAGTGAGTACCACACGTGACAAATGTTTACTTCTTATTTCTTGAGACTTCTCTTTGGTCCATGTTGTCTTGCTGGATCATGAGGTTTAGAGTTCTTTGTCGGTAACTCTTTCGTTTCCTAAATTTTAATATGTAGGTGTACAAAAATTTACTAAGAGTAATTTTCTTTGGAAGCTTGCTCAGTGTGGTGTAATGTTTCAGTTTGTAGGCGTACAGTAAAACCTTTCTATAAAGACTCCTCACGGTTCCCTAGAATAGGGTCTTTATATATAGGGATGGTCTTTATAAAGGGGTTTAATTGTACAGCAAAACTCCTATTTTAAAACCCCACAGTTCTTGAGGAAAGGGTTGTTATAGAGAGGTGGTTGTTATAAAGAGGTTTTACTGTAGTACTGTAGCTACCGTAGTTAGTGTGTATAAAAATAGTGTTAGGTACTTATGGGTGGAGGTACGTGAAAACCGCAAATTGCAATAAACACAAAATATAGGCTACATTTTGAGTTATTTGAGAAAATCTGCGAAGTTATGACTTACTTGCTAAAAAACTTGAATTCTTACTAGTCTTTGTAGATATGTGCATAATTGAGGCATAAAGTGTTCACAGTTCACTAATTTAAAGAAAGATATTGCAGAATTTTTCACGAACATGCATTTTTTTAGGATACTGCAATAAATTTTAATTATTAATACTGTACTGCAGTTACGTGAATAAAATTACACACACCATGTTAACTAATGTGCATGCACATTTTTCGGTGTTCACTGTTCATAACACAGCAGCATTCAGTTACAACGGGAATGAATGAGGCAATGTGTGCATGCCTAGTATTTACAGTACACAAGCAGTGGAATGTGATATACATAAATATAGTACCAGAAAATACGTATGTATGTATTGTTAAACTGTGATAACTTAACTAACCACTTTCTTGTTACGTTTTTTTTGCAGGACTTCCTTTTGTACACACCAGTACCCAATGTTAAAATTTAACAAAGATAAAATGCTCAGCTTTGCTAGTGTTTTCCCCACTGTCAATTTATACAATACAAAATTAGGTTCAATATTGCAAAACACACTGTCTGGTGACTCGACACAAGAAACTAAACACGTAGAGGCATTGCCGCGATCGAACAGACAACTAGCTGACCTTGGCAATGTTATGAAACGAGAGGACAAAGCACAGATGTGAACACGTGTGGTCCAGGGAGCGCAATGTTGCCAAGTCGATAAATGTCAGAAACACACTGCGAGAAATATTTTTAAATATTTTTGAGTCTTGTGTGTGATAATTTTGGCAGTAAATAAATACTGTTTCCTTTCTGTAAATTTTGTTGGAAGTTGGAAGATCAGGACAGCAGTTTCCGACCTGCATTAATATATCTTGGCTACTCATTTCATAATGGGCTTTAACGAGTGGTCGACTTCGTAACAGGACTGGTACACTGCATTGAACTTGTTCAACGTAATAACTTTCATTTATTAATATGGGTAGACAAAAAGTCAATGCGAGCCAACGTGCAAACGAGTTTATAAAGAGGCAAAATTTTACGTGAGTGAATCGTGACTGTTGATGTGTGGTATCTGCAACATTAGAAAGCTTGAAAACCTGTGCAATGCTAAGTTTAATTAGTAAACCATTTTTTTTTAAAGAAAACAAAAAAACGTGGTTGTACAACCTGTATGAGCCCAGGACACAGATACAGTAGAACCCTGTTATAACGTTTCTCAAGGGACCTGTGAAAAAAAGTGTTATATGCAGGAAAATGTTATAAGCAGGAATCAGTATTTTTACACGAATAATTGGGTATTACACAAAAGTAACTTAAAATTTGATAGTTTATGTACAGTAAATAAGACTATAATGAGATTAATTGATGTTATAGTTACTGTGCCATAAGAAACATGATTGTAACACATTGTGTGTATAATGGAGGCTTTCCAATTTCACTTCTGTAGGTTCATGATCATTATCTTCATGATCATAGTCTTTAATATCACTGTAATATTCACTTATGACACTTTCCCAGACATTAATTTGTTTTTTACAGTTGTTTTTAGGTCTACAGCTTAGTTATTTTATCTAAAATAATACAGTTAAGAAAACTTTTACCAGAATTGTGGTTAATGTCTGAGACGAAAATGATGTTATATGCAGGAAATGAAAATACCAGTGTTGTTATAAGCAGGAAATGAAAGCATAATGTTTTATGGGAAAATGATGGGACCAAACAAAAGTGGTGTTATATGCAGGAAAATGTTACAGTATATCCAGAAATGTTATAACAGGGTTCTACTGTATTTTATTTTTTAAAATAAAATTTTATATTCATGAATAATTTCCATGTTACGCGAGGCAGTTGTTTGTTACTCCGGTCTAAATTCCGGGAGGCTCTGGGTTCGAATTCCGTTAAAAGCTGCGTGCAAACGTTCAATTCTGACACACAAAAACTACAAGGCAGATCGAGTTAGTGCAATATTGCATGTAGTCTTTAAAAGGGGTAAAATTGCTGTTCGGTTTCCACTTAGGTTCCTCTACAATATCAGTTGACATATCGTCGGTATACTGCCAAAAGTGATTAAGTCAGGAATGCTATTTCGTTTAAAAACAGTATTAAATTGTAGATATTAACAAAAATGTGGTATGTTACTATACTATGACACAACAGTGCGAAACGACGAATAGACTTTAAACGTGGGCAATTGTTCGTGAACAACATATACATATTCCTATCATTTTTATAATTTTGTTTCATTTTGACTTGGTGATTTTTGGCAGTAAGCCGACGATATATCATTTCACTAATCTCAAATTTGGGCACCAAATACGTTTCTGCGAAACCTTTACCCTGAAACTTTGTAATGGCAATAAAGTTAAAGTGAATATTTTGAAAATATATAATTGAAGGCAACGTCGCCAGTGCAGTGGTTGTGCACAGGGCAAATCAGATGTTTTTCATTCGATTAACCTCTTACCTTAGGTGTCTGTAACTACCCCACAACCTCAAATTGGCAGGGCTACAAATAAGGCCCAGGCGAAGTCGCTGTTAGTGGCAGGGACTAAATTAAGACTGCTTTTCGCGTGGACAGCTATAGCTACTTATCCTGCTGCAGAATTAGTTCAACTAACCTCTTGGACATTCTAACACTTGATGACTGAAGTACCAATCTTGTGTACAAAGAGGTTTTTCAATTAAAGTAAATATTATCAGTTACGAATAATACTCGCGAGCAAAGCCGCGGGGGACTGCTAGTTTGAAACATATTACAGATGTTTTATCACTGTTACAGAGAACCATTGTTATCAAAAAATTCATGTAAAAATTGTTAACGAAAAATTTAAGTTCATGTGCAGTACTGTGTGTTTATTTATACATGTACGCATAGGATGTTGTCTACGTACCCGAACTATTGAGTACACAGTTGACTTAACATGAATATGAACATTCGTGCTATCGAACAGCCACTTTTTTCTAATGTTTTCCTCTCTGAAATTTTTTTGCTGCATTGCTGTACATAGCAATTGATATAAAGAAAAAGTTAAAATGTTTAGCAAGATGGATAATTTTACCATGCTGACCCGGCCATTGAGGAAGACGGAGGTTTTTACCATGTTGACCTGGCACAGGCTGGAAACAGCATCTGATAATGAATGTCTCATCTCATTACAATGAGAAATAAAATCTGTTTGCGATTGTGTGATGTGTATATTGACACCGTTGGTACGAGACGTGACTGATTTATAGACTGAATTGATGGCTATGAGTGTGGGCACCAGCAATGCTCCCCAGTATCACACTTCGAGACACTGTTATCCCAGGAGATGGGTGTTCTGGTCGTGTGCCTAGTGATTGTCTCGTTCCAGGCGTGGTGATGGTTTAGTTTTACTTATCTGAAAGAGCACAATTATATGATAGGGTCGTCCCTTGGCTGGCAAAAGGGCTAATGTCACAGTTTACAAACTGAGACGTTTGCTTTTTTTCTAGCCAAGGGTCGATATTATCCCTTTTGCACAATTATTTATTACGTACTGAATACAGCGTGCCTGAATGAATTTTGTGTTACGTCAGTCCAATGTGTGGTGGTGGAAGAGTTGAATGCGAGGTTGTGCGGGGTGCTCCAACGGCATTTGAAAATGCAGCTCCCTATAGAGCAGAGAAACGATTGCCGCTGTGATGGACCACTGTTTTGCTTGGGAAGCGGGCGTCGATGGTTGATGTATGCTGCAGTTCCCAGTTATGCAATTGTATGGCCGAACCTATCCCAGAGGTACGCAGTGATATGGTGATGGTTGGCACAATGACGACGATAGTGGTACTCGCTGATGAATGTGGCTACATGCAAGAAGCGAGATGCAACTTACGTGAACCGTATGCAAAATGATGTAGATGTATGAATGTACGCATAATGCCCCTTTGTTCACTACAGTGATGATAATGGGGTCGTTGGTGATGAGCATGTGGTTTCACAAAACCACCCGTAAAATATTAACTGATGCATGCAAATGATACATACGTACATGGCTGGATGATACAAACATGCCCTGACACGATTGACAATTAAAAAATGCTTAATCTTCATTGTCATGCGGATGACTGTCTATTACAAATTCTCTAGCCACGTGGCATGAACAAAGTGCACACGCGGTTTTAAATTAAAGAACCATTAACGGTAATAATGATTAAATACAGCGGAGTGGCACTTGCCGGGGAAATATTTGGCGAAAACGTGTACGAAAAATGATGATCCAGTGTATTAAATAACTATGGTAACCTTCTTCAGTGAAACAACGATGGAGCGTACACGGACAGCATCTTATCTCACCAGAAGCCTGCGGTGAACTATGCGGAGGAACACGGCCACTGATGACTAATGGCCTATCGCTGGGGCGTTCGCTTCCGGCACCACACACGACTGTTCTCTACCATTCCAGAAATAGTATTTTACATTAATTGTTACGTTAAATGTAGAAAAATGGCACCATATGAATTATACATTGCAAAAACAGGTTACATAATGTAGTGGGTCTTTCACTGCGTCTAATCTTAAGTTTGCTTCTGCCCTAGCGTCAATTTGGACACGTGTGTCGCCCATGTGTAGAACAGTTCTCCCTTATCTCGACGTGTCTTGGGTTTGTAAGAGAAGAGGAAAAGGCACTATTTTTTAAACTCGGCACTTCGACTCACACCTTGATTAGAGAAATGATCAAAGTTTTCAATTTTACTAGAGCTTTATTGTATTAGGAACAGTGTCGAGTCAAACACTCATAACAGAATGGTACAGTTGAATACGTTTACTTGTACCGATGGGCTCGATCGAAAACCAAAACTAGTAGTCACCACGTACAACTTTCAACGCCTATATCACTCCGCTGAGGTACACCACGTGGTGCCCCGGCACTCGCCGAGGTACGTCCGCACTCTCTCACAGCTCAAGAGCTAAGGAAGACCCTCTGGTCCAGCGCTTGCTCGGGGCCACTACCGGAAGCGCCCCAGCTCTACCGGAAGTGCCCCAGGGCTGTCACATGTCAAAACAACGACTTGGTTACTGATTACATTGGTTCATCCTAGTGATGGCCCGATGTCCGATTACCAATATCGGATATCGGCATTATCGGTACATTTACCGTTATCGACAATCTGCAATATAATATCGGTATATCGGTCACAGTCATTATCTCGGCTAACTCGCACATTATTCCTTTACTCCTACTATCTGAAGGCGGCAATGTGACTGAAAACAATATTGATTTGAACTGTTTACAACCAATTCATCATTACTAAAGTTCATTTCACAAACTTGACATTAAAATTTGGCAAAACGGTAAAATGTAAACAAATATAACAACCGAAAGAGTTAACAAGCCAAAGATTTCTAGCAGCAACTGCTTAAAAATCTTTACCGCAAATCAATTATATTACAAAAGTGTAATAATTCTCACTTAAAATACACACAGCGATGCCGTAAAACATAAAAACAGTCATGGAAAATTATTTACTTATCATTAAACAACAAAGTGAAGATCGAAATGCCATTCCTAAATGCAAAAAAAAAAAAAGTCACAGAATATACACTTCTAGATAGCGAGGTCAAGTCTTCGCTGAGACTGCTCTGCTACTCCAGTGCTGCTGCTGTATTCTATGAGTACGTATAAGCTGCCGAATGGCATGTAGCGTAAAGCACAACAGCAGCGCTGTGCTCACGGAACGCACCCTGCATTCCTCTTAGTGAACTACTTTTTATGTTTCTCTGAGGTTGGCAATCCTTCGGAGATCTTTATTTACAAATGCCGGTGCAGGAAAATGTTGTTTTGGTTACGTTTGTGAACATTTATGGGGTATTCCAATTACTGCACCCGAATGCTCCCGGTGCGTACCCGACGGGTGCCGCGTTTCCCAATTACCAGAACTCCCATTTGGTGCATTCTGATTTTCGTATTCCAACTGAGAGTTGCACTCGATGGGTGCGCACCGGGAGCAGTGGCAAATGAGTGCAATTATGGCGGCGACCTGTGATTGTGTAATTATACGCAATTATATGAGTGTTCGGAACTTAAAAAATGCAAAGAAGTTAATGTGATGCAAACATACAGTGATTATTTTAATATGTGTGTTCGTTATTAAAATTATAGTAAGGTTAGTAAGATTGAGTTGTCTGCACATTTATTTACCGATAGATCAAGAAGAAAAACTGTAGTAAAGTAACCTCTCAAATTTCGTAGGATTAAGTTTTGGCTGTTTTGGAGTACCTATGGTTAAAGAATTTCGTGTTTCAAGTTATTTGTTGCCACAAATGTTTTGCACTGTAAGTGTGGCGTGTTCCAGTTGTAGGAGCATAAACAATACACACTCGTTGGGGGCAATCACGTGACTATTGCATATTTTCAGTTTTCGGGGCACACCGGGTGCACCCCCGGAGCAGTCAATTGGAATATGCCATTAGTAGTAGTACCTACTCCTCAGCCTCAAACTGAAGTGTCAGTATTGCAGCAGATTTGTGCAGAAATGATTCAGATGTCAGATGCATCTCAAACCACAACTGATGCACCAAATGAATTGACTCATTACTTAACAGAGCCTACTATTCCACTTTTGGATGACACTTTGCTCTTTTGGAAAGAAATTGTATATTTTCCAAACCTAAAATTGCTTGCTCAAAATAAACTTGCCGTTCCTCCTGTTTCCGTAGCTTCAGAGAGGTTATTTAGCACCTCTTAACGGAATTTGCACAAAAAAAAAAGCGGGACCGCCTCTCACCACAACATGTTCAGTTACTAACATTTTTACATCAGAATCTATGTCTTATTTCTTAAACTTAAACCACTAAGTAAAAATTCCTAATTAACTTCTTTTTAACACAAATTATTGTGGTTCTTTTGAAGTAGAAGTTATGGAGGTTGACTGCATTTTCAAAGTGTAATGACTGACCACACATATCAAGTTGATATTATCAACACATTTTCAAGCTTGTATTTTATTATACTATTCTAGTGTCTAGTTTTGTATTTTATTAGTTTTTTAAAGTAGCGTTTCACTACTGTTATTATAGTCTAAATGAAGAACAGTAAAATTTTTATTACTTTTTGACACAAATTGTTTATCTTTTCAAACAGAAAACAAGATTTCCTATAGATATTTAAAATATCGGTTTTCAGGTATCGGATCGGTAAAATCTTGCATATCGGAACCTGCAACGGTATCGGGTTTTTCCAGTATCAGGCCATCACTAGTTCATCCAATTTACCTTGACCAACACTAAATACAAAATTTAGTGATAGACAAATTACAATGATAAATGCAAAGAAATAACGGAGGTTTACAGAATACAGACACTTTTCACATCTCAAACCAGCATCATCACATTAGCTGGTGCGTGCAGCCATGACGTCATATCAAATCACTTGGCCGCATCTTCCCGTTTCCAGTTTACCTCAACAGTGGGAACCGACATTCAAATAGACAGCCCAAACTACATTACACTATTGGATGCACTTGCAATTATACTGGTTCCCAATCTCCTGCACCCTACATGAATAACAATGGTTCGGCCTGTCGAAAATACAGTACACAAAATTACATTAAATTAGACAAATTGAATCGTACAAGGTTCCCAGTTCATTCTCCCGACTACGGTGTACGAGCTGACGAGAGTGCGCTGCACTCTCAGTTCGTTATTTATTCTTCAACTGTAGAACTGTGTCTTGCTTACGTTAATCCATAGTCAGCACATCACAGACTCATGTCGCAACCACAAACACACACACATGCCCTCCGAGATAGGCAGTGTTATTACCAAAAAACCAGGCGACCATAAACATAATATTTGTGAAACACCCAGGGATCCTAGGGTCGATACAGACGCCCGACTTCCAAATAAAAACATCAAACTTTCTTAAATTTACATTACAAAGTTACGGCAGAACGTCGAAAACATGAGAAACAGATACCACAATAAAATTGGATTTGAACTACGGTAGGCCAAATACTTCACCATATTGACTCTGGCATTGAAATCCCTTAAAATACATTAATTATGGTTTTAAATGTTCAAGATGAGTTGACCAAACCTTGGAACATTTCCGGGCGCGGTTTGAATGTCCGTCCTGACCACTTTGAAAAAGAGACACTAGCCATACGCAAGCAATGACCCTGTGGAAAAGAATACATGCAAAACACTAGAACACTAAATTAATAAAATATTTCATGAGTCTGTGGTCATGCACATGCTTATTCCTATGGATTTATGGCAATGTTATGGGCTTGCTGGCATCTATATATATACATAAAATTGTCATAACGGGTTTTAATGTTCTGGTAATATTAAATGTACTGGTAGAAATACGTCAATATGATAAAATTATTGTGGTTTGGTGTTTACCAGGCTTATAAAAATTTTCAGACATTTGCAAATATCTGTTATGTGCTACTAACCTAATAATTTCAAGCTGAAAATATTAAGTTTCCTGGATCTTTTTAATAAAAATGTTCCACTGTAGTGTACAGCTATTTTATGTTAATGTATTTAGAGTATTTTTGTGATTAGTCTGCATTATCTTCAACGTGAATGTATTACTGTATATTTCAGTGTTATTGCTAAACATAAGTTCAAAAGTAAACATGTGTTTGTATTACATTTTTCAGGTATGGCCACTGAACCATTGCAAACCTATTGGTTGAAGTTGCTTGCCTCGAGAATATCAACACAAATTTTCAGAAACTGAATTTCAGCACTTACAATCTCGTTCAGCTATTCTAAATAAAGTAATGAGTCTTTCTCTTTACATACTTTTTTTTTTGTGTAACGTGTGTTATGTATGAGTGCAGATTATTTGTATTTTGGAGTTTTGGGTTGTTGCAAATTTAGAATGCCTTATTAAATGTGTAACTTTCATAACAAATTAAATATGAAGTGTGGTTTTGTGACGACTAGTTTGAATTTGACCTTGACTCTAAAATTGCACTTTTTGAGTTGAAAAACTGTTTTAAAAAATATTCTTCTTTGTCACATTTGCTTACAGTACATTATTGTGTATACATATTAAAATTGTTGTTAAAATGATGTGGGTGGAAATTATTACATAGTACAAAACATTTTTGTAGCAATTAGTAATTAAAGAAAAAAGAACAAGTTTTGTTTTAGGCAGTTTAGTTTTCAACAGTATATATTTTTGATAGTAAAATATAACATGCTAGATAATATTATTTTGTAATTTTTAATAGAAATTTTGACCTGCATTGATGTGACTTAGGTTTCTGTTAATGGAAAGTAATGAAGAATTGCTTAAAAACTGTTAATAATGACAGGTGGCTATGTAACGAACACAAACAATAAGATATCAGAGCAAATCAAATAAAGGAATGCTAACTGTATAGTGGGACATGTATCAAAGTATTAATTGAACCTCTAAGAAAAAAGGAAATGTTGTGTGTCGTTTATGAAAGGCATGTCATAAAAGTTTTATGAAATGCAAACACTTTTATTCTCACTTGCTGAATATCTTTCCCGATTTCCTTGTCAACAGTGTTTGTGTTGAGGTGACTGATGAAATATTTTTTATCTGAATTTTAGACGAAAAGGACATTAAAGTTGAAACCAAGATTTATCTAATTTTCCTTGCCTTTTTATGACTGACCTTGTACTAGGCTCGTCTACATGACTGTTTTACTCATGTTTACATTGAGTTAGAAACCAACGTTTTGTGGTAAAGCGGTTAAACTTATAATGTATTAACACAAGTCTACAAGATTAGATCATTTTTCATAGGAGGATTGTAGAATACTGGATCTACTTTAAAAACATACCTTAGTAAATATGAAGCTTATGAGTTAACGGTGAACTTAACTGAGTATTTTCTACCAAATATTGATAAGGTCGGTGTTAAGTCGTATAGTTTTGACGCACCCGTAGTGTCTATTAGATTATTTCTACGCTCGTCCCACATTTTTGTGTATAAAGTAGGTCTAGGCCTGCTGGTCTATTTGTTGAAGGGACAGCTTTATTAATATTATGCCCCGTGTTGCCGTTTACTGCTTTAAAGATGTTGTATAGTAATTAAAGTAATAATAACTTACCTTTGTAAACCTGCAAGTACAAAATATAATGCCACGAGAGACATTGAAAAACACAAGTCGGCAAAAACGTAAACAAACAAGATGCCAGAGTCAAATAAATGTAATAATTTAGAGATATGTTTATGTATACTGGTTATATGAATACATATTTAGATGCAGTGTGTTAATTCAAGCGTATAATATTGCTTTATTTAAATTTTCGGCAACACTGGAATATTCCATGTTCTGCGGGGAAAGTTAGGGCGCAGCAAAGATAGTTTTTGTTTTCGTGAGAAATGTGCGGGTGTTGGAGTGGCACACCTGCAGCAGCAGACGACCACAGCACCACCCGCTAACGGGACTTCCGCCCCCTTCTGGGGTATATAAAGGGCGAGCTTTCGTCCTCAAGTCAGTAGTCTAGGGCTCGGACTTCCACTGAGCCTTCCCTGGGCATTCCGCCTACAATTCCTACCTCCTTCTACCTAGTGCTGACTGCGAACTGCTAAGTGCGCCATAGGCAGCCTCTCATCTCTTTACCTTTAAGCTGACTGTGAACTGGTAAGTGTGTCATAGGCAGCTCTCCCATCCAACCTGCACGAAAAACCTATTCCCTACCTGCAAACTTTAGCTGACTGCGAACTGGTAAGTGTGTCATAGGCAGCTTCCCCCCCCCCCTCCCTTTTTCTATACCCACTCTTGATGCCTCAGGGTGAGTTCGGGGAATAAGAGGAACCTAGTGCAGTAATCGCGTACGGGTTTAAAGGGAACACACACTTCAATTTATTATTGCATTGCATGGTGCGCCTCAGTACCGGGAGTCTGTCATCGCGTAAATTGGAAATGCGCGAGGCTCCATCTTGGAATGGTTAGCCACAAGGCTAGAGTGTACCTAAAGTGATAAATTTATGTGAATTAGTGTAAACCTACCTTTGTGAACGTGTGTACATTTATTGTAAATACAACGTAATCCAAGAACTTGTGCGTCATTTAATGAGGTACTTATGTCCAACAATTCAGTGCTTATTATTAACATTGATCTCGAGGAAGCGTGCTTTCTTGACAAGCGAAAGTTGCAATCAGCCACAGAAAGGCACCAGGTCTGACCTCCTGCGGCTAACATACCCTTGGATATCATTCCGGCACCGCAGAAGGTGCCAGGATGCCAGCTGTCCGTTCCGGCCTTCAGTCGCCAGTTCTGAAAAAGGAAACAATCCCGACCAAATCAGCCACATCCTCCGCGAGGCACGGCACTGGGTACGGCCGCTACTTAGTCCGCTCAAAACACAGCCACGCCCCGGCTCCTGCACCTCAACCACTGGTACTCATGCTCCGTCAGGAGGCTCAACAGGAGCCAAAACCAAAGTCGATATCCAAGAGGAAGGCACAGCTGCTTAGACAGTTTATCTTCACTCTAGGGCCCCACTTCTCCGGATACACCGACATATAAGTCTTAGATGCTCAACTAGCCCGGGTATTCGACCTCGACAGGGGAACTCGGGGAGGGGACGCAGGCGAGCGACAGTTTCAGCAGGACAGTGGAAACACTGTATGCTTTTCAAGAGCTTTGTGCATAAGAGTGATGTGCTTCTAGGTATGTGTTACATTGTCTCTTATTATCTGCTCTTTGCTTGTGCACCTTGGAAAGCTTGCAGTGCTTCTTTAGAGAGCATGCTACATATGTTTGTGCTGAAAGCAGTTTAGAATTGTTGGTTCATCGAAGCCAATTTGCCAAAATAATAGAAAAAAAAAAACTTTCCACAATAGGTTTTGCCATCTTTCTGAGCAAAAATCTTTCTCGAGTAACGATTTTTGAAGGACAATCTCAATTACGCTTAACAAATTCATCATTCTGCGTAAATGTTTACTCATAGAAGTTGGCAAGTGTTATTATCTAAGGATGTTAGTATTTTCCATATAGACTTTCAAAAAACATGTAGGTATCAGTTGGTGTTTTTAGCATTTACTTATCTACCACTCGCTCTGTTTATTGTGACATGCGTAAAGTACTTTTGTGCAATAAAAGTATTAAGTTATTTTTATAGCATCAAGTTAAAGCACTGTGCAGTTAAATGCTATTAAAACAAACCTCACACAAAACTGGCCTGTTTCTGTGGATTGTTAAATTTTACTTATGAGTAAAGTAACTCAATGGAAAAAAAGGTCTCTATGCTACTAATCACATTTTTACTTACACAAATTCAAACTGCTGTGCCTTTTTTTAAAATCCAGACCTTAAGTAATGGCCTGACACTATGGCAGGATAAGAATCTCCCAATCCTCGACGAGTGCCATGTTTATTTCTCAGCACTTTTGTGGGGAACACTGCACAAAGTGCTTTAGTTACTTTTATTGTGATAGTTGTAGTCTTGAATGATCATGTGATGTGGGAAAATGTAAAGGATGCCAGGCATGGCTGTGTGTAAGGGGTGGGTCGGGGAGTTTTCCAAGGGCCACACTATCCAGGGAGAGAGAGTTTTTGGATTTAAAGATATTATTTAGATCAACTTATTTAAAGTTCTGTCAAACTGAATGGTTTGCTGTTTGTGTACGTAATCTTCAGTTGAAGCAATTCATTTTGTGTTAATAATGTATCGCAGTAAAGTGAGAGGGATTTTGGTCAGCGCTCAACATCAAGATCTTTATCACTGGTGAGGGGTACCATGAGGTGAGTGTGGAGCAGCGCTGGAATGAAAGGGTAGGGAAAATGGGAGATCCCTGGGAAAATTCGCTGACCAGCTGCATCGTCCTGCACAATTCACACATGCGAAAATCCGGGGATTGACCCACCTGGAACTGAACCCAGATCGCCTTAGTGGGAGGAGAATGGTCTGACTACTCGGCTACTGCTGCCTCTGTATCGCAGTAAATAAATCCTGTGTAAACAGGGCACTGTTACAGATTCTGCTTTCCAGGATTTTATGGTTAGGGTAGTAAAATATGGTTGAACAGAAACACTGTGTTCCGTGAACAGTTATTTACGGAGATTCTGATATACACACAGACATGAATTTACAGAAAACCTCTGCCCATCTCTGAGCCCTGGCACTAGCAAGGATAGAAATTTACCTACATGATTATTGTGAGGCGGTGCTCTGTCAATTTTAATATCCGCACTTTCAAACTGAAACCATTTTCTGCATTGAGAAGAAGAGAATATTGCTACAGGAAAGCAGATTTAGGAAAACATAAGTTATGAGATGACATTTTAGTGTTTATTTGATAATTAAAATGCCTATTTGTTCATATGTAGTTTACAGGGTATTTTAAAAAATCCTTAAAATGTTCCATAGCAACGTGGGCCTCGTCGAGATGACCAAATAAGTCGATGGTGGCATGCATGTAGGTTTGACAGTCACATTGAATGTAACTTATTCTTGCTCACACCATAGCTGTTAACAGGAGTGTGTGGTAGTTTCAAATTTCTGCATTTGGCATATGGGAACAGCAGAACGATAAGAGCCAAACTGCCATGCTCAATGAGAAGCATTCTCGCTTGTGCAAGAATCTGGCATGCAAGGCTGTAGTTGTCGTTTTTCCTATGGGACTCGTAAATGGTGGCCCTTAAGTTATATTTTTTAATATTATAAAGTAAAGGCCAATGCATGCATATAATTTTGTACTATTCAGGTGGTATTTTTTGAGTTACTACAGTAGGCTCGAAAGTCATGTTTCTAACAATCATGCGAAATTTTTTGAATTATAGGTGCATAGTTTCAGGTGTGTGTTCTTTTCGTAGATAAACGTAATAGTAATAAGTTAAGAGGTATCATGTAGTAACGAACATGCGTAAAGTGCTTCAACATTGTCCATGTCAGGCGAGAACTTCTCTCAAGTAGGCACTGCACTTGAAAGATTTTACAGCAACTGATGTCTTACACAGGGTGTGAACAATAAGTGTTTACAACTGTACATGTCAGTATACAAGGCTCCAAAATGAGCAGTTTGATACAACATAGCATAACACTTGTGATCCCGAAGTCGGGGAAATATTAGATTTTAGCAACGTGTCTGTTGTGTGACAAACGAAACATTTTAAAACCAAAGTAACTACTAGTAAATGTTACCTGCAAGATGTAGCTCTGAACAAGCTAGCTTCAGCTGACCAGCGAATTGGTTAAAGCTAGACCCTCTTCAGTGTGCTACACCTTTGTCTCGTGCACATTTGTAGAGTGATTTACAGATCTACACCATCATTACGAAATACAGTTGTCCGACAAAATTGGAGCTCTGTACATGACTGCATAGTTGAAACACTCATGCTTTGCATACGGTATAAATTTTTCTCTTTTCTGGTTACGAATATCGTGGCCAAGGTTGTACACATTAAAGTAAAAGTAGTCCAGTAGTAAGCAGACAAACTGGTGCTTTATCAGTATCAGCAGCGATCCATATTGATGTGGTTTGTGACTGCATAAACAGGCATGCATCAGTTCTCATGCTGACCGCAACTGTGTTGCGTGGTTTCCTACACTACAGGCACCATCCCACGTGGTAGGTAAATTATACGAAAATGTCGCAACTACGCTGAATCATAATAATGAAAGCAAATAATAAATGATTACATTATTTAAAATTACAATTTTTTCTATAGTCATAACATACTTGAAAATTTTAGACATTTTTGGTTGTGATTCATGTTTTTTTTGAAAGATTCTTGCAATGGAACCGTAAGCCAGGATTACTTTGTGACAGTTGGTGGTGACTTTGTGCCAATTGAAATGTGTATTTTGTTGTTTATTTAGGATTATAACATTTTAGATGGATGGTTTAAATATAAGATTATAATACTCGTGTATAGTTACTTGTTTATTACTCAAGTAACTTACAAATAAAACATTTCAAGCATCACAAACGCATCCCTGCTGTCACAAAGTAACTTAGGTTTACGGAAGTAAATTACATTACTCAAGCTCATGATCTACCTGCATGACATAGGTTACTCACAGGCTGCTATATTTTTTACAAGTGTACTATATAATGTAATTATATAGCCACTCTACAACCAATAATTTAAAGGAACGACTATGCTTATGTTTAGACAGGAGTTGACATAATTAGTCGATTCAGAAATGAGATGCTATACATACCAAACTCATTGCTGTTCATGTGGATATTTTGTTCATTTTGCTTTTATGTATTTGCTACTTGAAATCCTCTCATTCCTGTAATAAACTCTCCTTAAATACATCATCTTGTATGTTAAGGTGGAACATTTGCCGCCACGTTGGATTGAAACAAATTTGTTTCTGATTTATTTAGATGGTATGTTTAACCACGTTTGGGTGCAAAGTCTGCCATGGGTTACATTATAAATTGAACTTCAATGAAATTGTTTAGTTAATTTGGCTTGTGAGATCATATAAGTTAATTTAAAAAAAAAAAGGGTGTTGTAACCCCATTAGTCAAGTTAAAGAAAGATTTCACAAATTTTGTATAGTTTTACTGTTCACCAAATCATTTTGTACGCCTTATCATGACCAAAAGAATAAAAATAAATTTAAAGAGTAAATAAATCCAAGATAGTGGTGTGCCACATCTCAAACTTGGCAGCTGGGTGAATGATCAATACCTGTATGCAGCAAAAGTTCCCGACAGGTTTAGTGGTTGCAAAATTGAGCTGAGGTGTAGTTATGACAACACTGGACTGAAGTGTAATAGTGGCAACACAACACTGAACTAATGTGTAGTAGTGGCAACACTGGGCTGAGGCATAGCAATGACAAAAGTGTGCTGAGATATAGTGGTGGCAACACTAAACTGAGTTTTAGTAGTGGCAACACTGGACTGAGGTGTAGTAGTGGCATCACTGGGATGAAGTGTAGTAGTGGCCCAAGGGGTGCAAAACCAATGCTGATGGCCTTTCTCTGTGTGTTACCAAATTGGATAGTTCTATATTGCTGCCCAGAACATGCAATGCCCTATACCAAAGTTTTTTGTTGAAAACAAAATTGTTGCCCCCACTCCTGTGAATGTACACAATTCCCTATCTTCGGCTGCAATAACATCAGCGTTCAATTTGGCCATGTAATAAAAGAGCAGCGTAACAGTCTAGTTATTTTATAATGTCTTTGTAGTGGCCACACTGGTCAGAGGTGTAGTGGCAACACTGGACTGGGGTGTAGTGGCAACACTGGACTGGGGTGTAGTGGCAACACTGGATTGGGGTGTAGTAATAACAACACTGGACTGAGGTGTAGTAGTGGCAACACTGGACTGGGGTGTAGTGACAACACTGTACTGAGGTGTAGTAGTGGCATACTGGTCAGAGGTGTGTGATAGAGGCAAGATTATTTCGTGTATTGATTCTAGGGCAGGTTGAATGCCAATAGTGTATACTTCACTACTCCTGTGATTAAGACGACACCTGTTTCAACACATATTTGACGACTGCAAGACAGTTATAAATAAAGGAAAAGTCGTGGTGGTAACACGTGTTACGGTTACAAGCCAATGGATATTTGACTTTGGCCAGTGTGTGTAGGTATGAGAAGTCTACGCTGTTGCCAGATTAATACGCGAAATACTCGTGCCTCTAATGATAGTCAATGTAAACAAACCTCCCTGCTGTTCATGTACTCCTGATACAATTAATCCCGAAACTTCATCTGGTTGGGCGCGCTGCTCTCCGAGATCCTCTGTGGATAGAGCTACTACGTAACAAGAATGTGTGGCCAGGTATCCAGGTATTTATTGTCCAGCAATGCTAATGGTTACTTACATACAAGCCTTTTTTTGTGGTCTGACTTCAGAAATCGTTGGCGGGGGAACAGAATCGTTGTCATAAATTAATTCCGAGTTTTTTCTATAACGACGTGTACGATGGGTCCTCTCCTGGGAAAATTAGGATTTTAATGTACAAATTGGTGCTATTTAAGTGGTTTTCGAGTCAAAATAGTGAATATACAGTTGGCTGAAATTGTAATATTTGTAAATATTAAAACTAAGGGTGGATACAAATGCTTATACTCTCCCACTCCTTTGTCTTAGAGGAGGGACAGCGTACCCGTCACCCCCCTCCCCCCCCCGCCCAGCCACTTACAGGAAGTGGTCAGCATTACAGTCGGTTTAGAACATGCGCAACAACATGCCGACCACTTTCTACAGTCAGGCTCAACCAAAAAAGAAAAAAGTTTATTAATAAACGCTCACGTGTAAGCAGCTTAAACGTTACATCGACTGCGTTGAACATTTTGTAGAAGGTAATTTAACTACACAGTTTTGAAATTCTGATATCCACTTACGACTGCGGTTCTAACGACGGGGAGTTCTGGCGACATTTACTACGTTTCCATGTAGTTTTGAAATCGATTTCGAAACACTTACCGTTTTGAAAACGTTCATGGAGACGGGATTCAAATCGATTTTAGTTTCAAGGTCGTTAACACCAAAAATTGGGATCGTATCGGATTGAGTCGGGCGTAAAATGCCATGGAAACGCGAATCGAAACGAAACAAACGCAAATTCGGCAGTGGTTTCGTCCTTCAGATTTTCTGTTGACAGGTGCAAATTAAATAGACTGAATAAAAATTATCATACGATCACGAGTAACAATAATGTTCTTGTATCCATTTCGTATTCTTTCGCAATTTAATTACGTGCATAGCCGAAAGAAAAATAAACAGATGGCTGTGTGGATTTATTTATTTCAAGTCAGCCAACGTAAATTTCAATTGTACCAACATTATCACAGACAAATTTGGCCAGCGAACGGAAATCGATTTCAATCGGATCCAAAGTTTGCATGTAGACGGAATCGTAGGCCTACTCAGTCGGGATTCAATACTAGATTCGTTTTCAAAACGATATGGAAACGCAGTAATTGTTAATTAAGATTGCTATTCACCGAAAAATTTTGTAATTTTATAATTTTACCAAACACTGTCCAACTTTTACACATCGACATCAATAGTAATTTCCTACAAATTATTTTCGGTTCCATAGTTTTCGTACAAGTGTATGTTAAAGTAGTAATTAACTACATAAACGACACGAATGAAATAATATTTTGAGTGAAAGTAAGTGTATTTAGCTACAGAATGACACCTTTGTAACTTTCACACAATTGTTTGTATAAAAAAATCTTGTCTTTACCTAAATTTTTGCATATCTTTGATTACCTATATTTAAGTTTTAACGTGAAATTATAAATGTGTCATTCTGTAACTAAATACCCTTAATTTCAGTTTAATTCGTATAGTTTGAATAGTTTTTACTTTGCTTGGGTAGGCAGCGAAAATGGTCAAATTGCTACTTCGATATGCGTTTGTACGAAATCTGCGGAACAAAAAAAAAAATATTTTATTTGTCGGAATTGACGGTTAATGTTTTGTGTAACAGTTGGATAGTGTGTGCTACGATTGTAAAATTACGAATTTTTCGGCGCAGAGCGCCCTAATAACATCAACTTAATAAAACTCTTTACCCTGACTGGCTGACAGACAACATGCCACAGTTTAAACAGCGAGTCTGAAAGCACGAAGATTGGCACAGGAGTTCTTATGTAACGTAGGTGAGCACTAAGAATGTTTGAAAAATCACTCCTTAAGGGTGCCCCCTACCCGCGCGTGAGAGGCTCAAAAGCGACGGAGCTGTAAGGTCGACCTTGAAGCGCGTATCAAATGCCGCGTCGCCTCAACGAGCCATGCGCTGAACTAGCGTGCAAGCTTCCCGCAGAACGGTTTTTACTATGGGACACTAAGCGGTGACCATATAATCTTATTAGTGCAAAGTCTGCAAGTAAGTTCAGTGCAGGTCGCAATCTGAGTTTCACATACATCCGGTTAGTACAGTTTGAAGTAATTACACCAGTCTGAAAAATCCGTTTTTAGTCATGTTGGAGGGCTTAGAAACAGTGTTTTTAATGAGCGTGGCGTCTTAACAATGAGGTTCCGACCTTGTCTGAAGTTTTTCTTTTCGTACGTTGGCACAATGGGCACACGTGGAATTGTTTCGTAGAAAAAACCTGTTTACGAACACACTGCAATGCTTTTGAAGCGTGAGGTGGATTAAATAAGGGATGCAAGTTTGTATGGAAGACTGCAACACAAGAATTTACATTAATAACAACAATAAGAATTATTACGCCTAAAATAATGTGGATTATAAAGTGCAACATTATAAAACTATCATCCCTACAATATGACAAAACTATAATATTAAAATGAATGTTTGTTTGGTTCGTCTACTATGAGATCTTATACCGCTCCACGGGTACCAGCTGGTTATTGTTATAAAACTGGGTAACAATGCAGCCAATCAAGCAGAGTATTGGCGTGGCGGATGACGACTCTCGTAGAGGCACAGTGATATTTGCGTGGGACCACCCACCCCTTCCCTGTGTTTTTTTTAGTCACAAATAGGTGAATTTTATGCGGACTATCGGTACTGCTTGAAAACAGTTTTTAATGCTCCGATTATCTACGAAATTTTGTTTCAGCGGAAGGTGAAAGAGGGGCGGGGATTATTTTAAAGATGTACGAAAACAATTTCAGATATTTGTTTTTGAATAAATCATAATATAGAGGGTAAGCAAACGTCAGCAACCTATGAAGAGATACGCCCTTTATTTATCGAACAATATGCTTTATAAATTTCTTGCAATGTTTTTCGATATGTACAGTACATACTAGAGACGAATTAGTATAGCTGCTTTAACTATTTGGGGATTGTTTTTTACTCCACTCCAGTTAATTGCAGCTATAAATTGCCAAATTTATAAGTTCTAACGTTGTCACGTGGTCTATTTAGTAACATATACGACAGTCGTAGGGGTTTCGAAAGTGTTCTAGAGATTGTCAGTTGTCGACTTGACGCGCCATGCCACACGCCCTATAGCCGCCGACCAGTAAACTGACACTTTTACCAACCTCTTGTGGGGGGGGGGGGGGACGCAAGGAATACTTCCATTAGAACCGTACAACGGTGTAAGCAAACAAAAAACCAGTATGGAGAGAAACATTATTTAATTTATTTTTTATTATTACGCGTCCACGAGCATAACACTTGTTTGTAATACTTATTTTAAAAGTTAAGTTAACAAACACGTCTGTGGCATGTCGGTTGTGGGAAGGTTGGTAATGAAGTTGTAGAAATAGTTCCACTGTGCAGTATGTAAGACGGCTTAAATATTGAAAATCTTAGAATGGAATGTTGTACTACATAATACGTTTATTTACAGGAAATGTATTGACGTGTATATTCACACTCAGCCTAGATTACAATAAACGTCGTATATTGTAGAGGTTATGTAGTAGTTGGCTGCGGTGGAACAATCAACATGAATGTACGTCGGCTTGCAGCAACCCTCGGACATCGCGTCGTACACGACATGGGTTTTGTGTTTACATTCATTTCCTACTGAATTAATGTGGAATTGTGAGCTAATGTTTTTATTTACAGGCGTTTCTAATATTTGTGTTAAGTTATATCTTGTGTAGCTGAGTGCAGAACGTATCGTGTTCGGTTTCTTATATATCCATGTTTTCGAAAATTCACTTCTGCGTCCACCTGTGTACGCCGGACGTCCATAAATTAGCGTTTTGCTCTGACAGGGACGTACCCAGAAAAGACGGTGGGGGGTGGGGGTCATGGGGTCCACACTTATCTTATTACAATTTGAAAAATGCTTAAACAGCGCCATTTCGCAACTTAAAAATTCAAATTTTCCCGAGGGAGGACCACCGCCGAATTTCCGGAAACGCGTATTCCATGATGGAGTCCCACGTGACTACTAATACTGCCTCGCTCTGGGCCATACAGTTTACTTCGCCCTGCGACCAGGAGACGAGAGAAAAGATTTCCCGACGATACGGCGCGGGGAGTCTTCTTGTTACGATCACGACAAACAAACCGTCTGTCCTGGCGATGTAGGCGGGGAGGGGGAGAGGGAAACAAAAGAGCAGCTGGAGGACCGGGGGAGAGAAATAGACTAGGTGCGGAAAGGAGAGAGAAGCAGAGAAAGGGTAGGAAACTCCCCCTCACCCCCCACACACACTAGAAACCCCGCCATCTCCCGGCGAGAGAGCAAACTGTCAGCATTATCACTGATTGCCTGCTGGGATGCAATCCCATCACTTCAAACAAAGCAAGAAAACACACAACTCCGGAGACAAATGAACCATCACTGTCAGTTGAAGTGTTGAGAGCAGGACTTCCTGTTCCGGGGGTAGTGTGGCTGCCAGCCTGGCTGGTTGGGTGAAGGGGGGGGGGGAGACTGGGTAGCTACACAGAGGAAGAGATAGGCCTCGTCTTGCCACACAGGGGCGTATTATCTGCTCCAGATCCTCGCAACTGGAATAGGGAAAACGAATAGTTAAAAGTATTAAAGTGAAATAAAATCATAATTTTATATTTCTAGAAAATATTGCTTGTCTTGTAGACGATACATGCGAGCTTATAAAACCATTTTAGCACGCATAGTTTTCTCATAACGGTGCGTTAAAGTCAAAATTTGAATGTTACGCTGCCATACAAGGAATGAAACTTAACCGAGACTTACATTAGTGAAATTATTCACAGTGTAAAAACATGCCATGCGCTGTGCAGGGGGAAAAAACGGTGGATAAAAACTGCTGAGTTCGCAACTTTTGCCCTGCACTTTTGCAATTTTTTTTATTCGCGATATAACGCAGTGGGTTTCTAAAAATAATATTTTGTTATGTAGCTGATGGGATGTTAATTAATCGTGAATTATTTCACTTAATTCAATTTATTTTTACTATTTGCACGGCACCGTAACATACAAATTTTGACGTTGACACACCGGTATGAGAAAACTATGAGTGCTAAAACTGTTTTGTAAGAGGAAACTGTATTCACACGCATCGTCTACACAACTAACACTATCTCATAAAAATATAAAATTATGTTTTTGTCTAGAATTTATTGGTTTGTGGACATTCGCCAATGCTCATGTTTTGCTGATCAAACCTGTGTCTCACCATAGGCGTAACTAGAATGGACATTTGGGGAGGGCACAATTCTGTGAATATTGTTATATTCAAGCTCCCCCTACCTGTAATCAGTAACGTAGTCAGAATTTATGAATTTCAGGCGGGGAAGGATGGCTATTCTGCAAATATTATAAAGGATCACCCACCACATCTTCAAGCGGGGGGTCCGGGGGTCCTCCCCCGGGAAAATTTCGGATTTCAAGGTGCAAAATAGAGCTATTTTAGCAGTTTTCATTGCTAACTAAACATCACTGGTTATTCAATATTAAATTAATTGTAATTTTTAAGACCAGGGTTGGTTATTTATTTGGGGGGGGGGGGCTGTGCCCTAGTGCCCCCCCCCTTAGTTGCGCCTATGGTTGAATGACAAAATAAAAAAACGAACAAAAAAAGATATATATCACTACAGAGTGCTCAGCCAATCAGGAGAGTACTTACCTCTCATTGGCTGAAAGCCCAGCAAATCTCACATGCTTTACCCCATTAGCCGAGCAGGTTAGTGACCATCCAGGCTGTATAAACCCCAAATTTCTAGCGAACTTCATTCGCATCTTGGTGTTCCGACCAGCTGTGTCTCAGCCTGAAGACGGGAATAGATAGCAATTCCCGAAACGTTGCATTTTTTCGTTGTTTTTAACTTGTGTTGTCTCTTGTCTTTTGTTTGTGGTCCACTGTTCACTGTTTTTTGTCTATTTCCATCTTGTTTCATATTGATAATCTGTTTCTATATTCGTGTCTGTCTTATGTGTCTGGGTGTTGTATCAATATTCGACTGAATTCTATCTCTAGAATTCTTTGTTGTTTAATATAATAATAAAAACTGACAGAATTCCTCTGGGACTGCATTTTTTTTCGTTTTTTTTTTTCGCGTGTGTTTTATACCGCTTTTGTTCTTCTTTGTATTTTGTCATTCAACACAAGTTTGATCAGCAAAACATGAGCAATGGCGTATGTCCACAAACTCCCATTGGAAGAAACATTTAAAAATCTCATATGTTTTTATCGCATTTGAACACCCTTAACCGAATACTACCGAAGTTTCCTTCCTCCGTCGGGCAACTTAACAACAAAATATAAGTGTTACTACCGAAATTTAATTATTTATTTACAATTACGCATTCTTTTAACAAATTGATAATTTTATTTAGTATGTTGGAAAGTTAAAAGTAATTAGAAAATTATATTTTGAGCATAGTAATTCTGAAACGTCTCTCCCCCTCATTCATGACTCGTGTTCTAACGTTGGTATTATGTACAGGTGTATTGTTGCAATATGTTAGCCTACTTCGGACGTCTTCTGTGAAAATAAGGTTAGGTTCTCGTTATTCAACATGGGAGGTAGGACTTTTATTATATGCTCTCTGATCTGGCCTGACTGGAAACTGACAAACTGTTAAACACATCCATTGCTTAAATAACATATCTTCATATTGCAATTGTTAGAAATTCCTTCCATAAAGTAATGGCAAGTACTGTTGAAAAAGTACTGAGATATGCTCTTAAAATATAACAGGCTTCATTATCAGCAGTTGCCGATATTCCTAGGATTTGTTTTTCCGGATTATCAAAAACTTTTAAAGCTTTCTGGAAGAAATTTTTCACTATTTTACAAAATTTTCCATTGGTGAACATTATTGATGAAGTTTTGCCACACTAAAACACATTTATGTATTGTCCTACAGCTAAACACAGGGAAATTGTACATGCTCAATAATTCTGAAGGTCTTAGAAACAGTGGTTTTAATTAGCACGATGTCTTAAGACTGCTGGTCCAGAAACTCTTTATATCTGACGATTATGTCTACATATAGGTACCACATAGAAGAGTTTTTATGCCAAAATAACTATCACAAAAACTTACAGTTTCTTGAAGTTGAAGTTACACTTTTAGACTTTAGTGTAGTAGGTTTCTGGAGTATCAGAAGAGATAATCTGGTATTTTTGGGATTACACTCGCATTAATTAAAATTTTAAAATTTTTTTAAAATGTGCATAATGCAAAAAAAAAAAAGTGCTTATTTTCCCATACATTAAGAACACTAAATATTTTACAAAAAAAAACACATAGGAATAAGTTATATTTATGTACCTTCAAAATAAGTTCTAAAAATGGCCGTTTTTATAGTATTGAAACCAGAAAGCTACTACAATACTAGTGCACGTTTTCTCGGCGCCTGTAATTCTGCAATACTTCGAATGCAACCCGCCACACACGTGACACCAGAAGGTCTGGGTGTGTCTGGCAGGTATGGCCTTCTCCCTGCTGGGACTACATCTGGAAGGAAGAACTAGTTATCTCAGGGTAGCCACACAGCATATACACTCCCGACCAGACTTTCTTACCTTCCTAGCCTTGCCAAAGTCGTTCCTACCCTTAAGGCGACCTACTGCTGAAGGGCGTGTTTGTGTGTATGAGGCGAAAATCGATGTGGCGTTACGGGCGACGTCGGCCGGCACTTGTATTGTGATATCACCTCTACTTACAGAGTCGTAAACACGCGCGCAGTGTCCCGCCGTAATGTGTTTACTGTGGGACTTTAAGCGATGACCCTATCATTTCATTGAACGTGTCACTGTAGCAAAGTACAGTGTACTTGTACACCTCAATCTCGAACAAATCCGTTTCACATATCTTGAGAAATACCGCGTGAAAAAGTCGCTTTTTGCTAAGTTTGAAGGCTTTAAAATAATGCTTCCAATGTGCTCGGTGTCTTGAAAGAATACTGTGGAGTATGTTTTAGTTCATAGATAATCATTGTGGCCGCACGTTTACTTGTCTGTGAGAAGAAACGTAACTCCGTACACGTTGCACTCAGTTCGAGCGCCAGACAGGCGGCCGCCTTAAGGGCGTTCACGTGACAAAAATTCATAATTTAATTTTTGAACGACATAGTGTTCGTATTATAGACGTTACTTGAGACTACAAATACCCTTGTAATATTATTTTAACTCCTAAAGTTTTCCCTATATCAGCATGCCATAGTCAGAATTCGCAAGTTACAGAGGAACAAAGTAATAACAAAAATCAAGTGTCTCACTAGAATGAAATAATTTACACTGAAATTATATATTATGGACAATATGGTAAAATATTTTAAAACACACAACGGTCCTTTTTGTATTTATTTTTAAAAATTGCCATAAATGAAGATATTTTTTTTAGATACAAAGGATTCTCATTGTGAGTTTTTAAATATTTTAGCATATTGCCTCTAATATATAATTTCAGTGTAAATTATTTCATTCGAGTAAGACACTTGGTTTTTTGTTATTACCATGTTCACATAACTTGCAAACTTTGACTTTGTCGTGTCGCCATGGGAAAACTATGAGTTAAAACAATTTTACAGGTGGAATATGCAAGTAACGTCTATAAAACTAACATTACGACGTGCAAATATATAATTATGAATTATTGCCACGCGAACGCGGTTAAATGAGATGCTCCGTGAAAGAGTGATTGTTGTATCGTTGTCAGTGGTCGATCGTGATTGTTAGGTAACACTATTTTCACGATCTTGTGTGTAGCTTTGGAATTGTATTAAAGTGCAATGCATAATGTAGTTTTTCAAGAAACAATACACTTTTTTTGGTGCATTGTCTCAGCAAAAGTTAAAGAATGGCAGGTGTTACATAAAACTAAGGGGAACAAACTTTCCAAAGCTGTGAAGATATCTCGTGGAAATAATGTAAAGAATGTACAAATATTTGATGTTGTACTTGTGTCGTATCGTTACATAGTAGCTAATAAGCAATAGTAAATTTTTCAAGATTTCTAAAAGTTGTTAATGAGTCTCGTAAAATATATCGATAGTTGATGTGTGTAATACACTGGTATCTTGATCACGCATTGTGGTTTGCATGTGCACAAAGATGTACAGCAATGGGAACGCGAAACAAATTTTGTTTTTGGTTTCAATGGCTGTCGAATTTTTGTTTGATGGAAATTTCAAAATTAGTAAAAAAAATAATACAATACATTTTTCTAATGGGTTTTTATATAATTAAAGCCGTAGCCCGTGGCATGTATTCTTGCTGTGAATCATTTCGATTCATTATATAAATTGGTTTTAGTGAGGGTGAGGGAGGGTGGGTAATATGAAGAAAAAACATGCAAATTTTGACTTTGAAATGCCATTATGGGAAAACTGGCTGAATATTTTTTGTAAGAGAGAAAATGTAATCCGAACGTTTTCAAAACTAACATTGTCATAATTGTGGTTTCTTTTCATGTATAGGCACTATGGGAAATGTGGAATTGTTCCGTTAAAACCCGCATTTACGAACACACTGTAACGAATTTTAAGCGCGTGGTAGGCGGCGCTCTTAAGTACGTGTAAATTTCGTTTCAGCGCATTTAAGGAAGTGATAGAGCAGCTTTAACTTTGGCAGCATGCTTCGCTCAACATTATGATCTTCTGGTGGGCTGACGTGCTAAAATAAAGTACTTAAACAACATTTCTTAGATGTCCCACAGAGCATAGCTCTATATAGGGAATGTACAGTGTTTTATGGCATACTGGCGTGGTTAGTTACTTAGTTGCAATTCACAATTTTACATAGTTTATTCATAGTGTTAACAATCTTAAGTGCTACTTTCCTTCTGTTAATATATTGGATATATTTACAGACAATGAAACAAAAAAAGAGAATTCAAGATTTATAACAAAGCAAGAATAAAGAATATAAAGTACTGGCTGATGTTAGAATGTAGAACATTTGGTACATAAAACATTGAATAATTGGTTCCATAAATAGTAATTGATATTAGTATATTTTAAAGTAAATATTTTCCACGGCTAGATCCTAAATGAAGTTTTTTCTTCTTTCATGAAGCGAATACCTGCAGTTCTTAAATCTGAGAATAAATCATTCACAACACTAAAATTTCTCGCTGAGTTATGAAAGTTCTAGATATTATTTCACAAAATTAATTAAATTGGTAATCTGGAGTCGAATACGGATAAGACTACAGAGGCAGCGGGAAGCAAAGATTTTCTTGCGTGCTCTTGTAAAGGCCAGACTAATTAAGTTAAATAAAAAATCAAAGGTACGTAAAGGAAGACAGAGAAAGAACGAGAGAGACAGAGAGAGAGAGAGAGAGAGAAAATGGCGACGCGAACATGATGATCAGAAACTTAGCGCGGGCAGTTCACGAGAAATAATTGCATCTTAGTTATTTCCTCTGCTGCTACTCCTTCCCCCCTCCTCTCAGTCCACCAATCTCTTCTCCCCATCCAGATGACGTCACATCTAGATTTGTTTCCGCCACTTCTCCATTATCCTCCCACCTCCCCCCTCCCCCCACTCCCCTATGTCATCATGCTCTGAGGGGAGTTTGCGTAGGTCGCAGACATCACTTGCCCTGCCCCCTTCGCACCGACTTCGACCCAATTTGCCAACCCACTCTTTTTTATTGTTTTTATATTTTCCCTACATTTTCCGTTAGACGCGATTTGCTAGGAATCCTTCTGCTGATGTCAGAAGCCAATAGACAGCGAGCTACGACTGGAAACCTCATTTCCTTCTATTTTTCTAAATAATACAGAGATATACGAGCTCTCAACTACCAATACACGAACCCCAAACATTTTCTTTTACAAACTCTGAAAACCAAAATACGGTTTACAGTGTTTTGTGACGTTATCGCTCATTTGTTTGAAATTTAAAAAAAAATGTACCGTATATACACTACATAAAAAATTTCAAAAATAACAGTACCGAATTACGGATTCATTCTACGATTACTTTACAAATGAATTACTTTTTACTAAGTAGCCTAATGTTTTCAGTTACATTACGTACGATAAATGGTTAAGAGATTCTATACAGAGGGAAAATAAGGGGGGTGGATACGGGGGGGAGGTAAAATAATTCGGTATAAATAAATAAATAAATATATATATATATATATATATATATATATATATATATATATATATATATATATATATATATATATATATATATATATATATATATATATATACATCGAAAGAGGAACCTTTAAGTCTTACATAGCTACACTGTTTTTGTAAGACATACGAATTTAATCTGCAGCACCACTTGCCAGGATTTCTTGTCTTCATATTGAGGAAGTTTGTTTTACAAAAAAAAGTTGAGCTGTTTAACTTGCAGCATGGTAATCCTGCTTTACAACAGAGAAAAGCTATAAAACATATTTTTGGAGTTAAATTTTTTCTTTCAAAAGTCTTGTCTAGGGACAGTTATCATTTCATTTGTTGCAAAGGAAATAATTTTTAAACTCTGCGTAAAAGAAAACAACTAACTGTATCACAAATATTACTATCTACTGAACATTTTTCAGTAGCGACGTAATTTTTTGTTATCATGCGAATTATAAAATTTTTTAAAACTGTTATGACTAAAAATGTCTTATTATTGTGCTTCAATATTTAAAAATTACCTTCGAATTTAGTAACGAAATTATTTATTCGTTTTATATTATGGCTTCGAAACTGCAATTATCTAGGTCTATTTATGTACAAAAAACAATATCTGCACTGATTACATCATAGTGATTCGGCAGATGTTGTGGCTTTATGAGTTTATGTCAAGGGAATGTATTTTACCAGAAAGTATATTTAAAAAGTAAGTGTTCGTAAATAACCAGAATAAGTAAAGAACTAATCATTTTAAAATGACTTGTAAGCCCCTCTACCACGCCTGTCACTCGCTATGGTGGAGACATCACGACTTCTATCGAGGGGCTAGTTCACCTAAACTATTCCATTGCGAGAGTTATCAGACCATCTTCAAGCAAGTCCTGGCATACGAATACACCGTGATGAAATAATAAAGTCCTCAATAAGACTTGAATATTTGTCTGCGGAATACGAGATTCGTGAGGAAAGATGCCGTATTTCATTTCGTTTCTGTTATGAGATACACTCGGTTAAGTGACTCGCTGAAATGCAATAACACTACTCGTGGTTGTGTATTTAATCTGACACAATATTGTTGTGTGCACGTTTCTCTTACGACGCTCGCTGTCCGTCTTGAAAACAACTGTCGATATTGCCCGACTGGTATAGTGTATATCGTGGGGTGCCTTATATCATGATAAATCACTTTTTAACCATCACAGTGTTGGGTAGTACAACTTGATTCGCTTAGTATGGAACAATTTTCCACGCAGGAAATAAGAAAACTATTAGTACCAAATATACAATATAAATGATTACCACAGTTAGTCAACTTAAGACCTCGCTCCCTAGTTTAGCAGTGGCTTAGAAAATATTTTTTGTAACGCAAATTAATACATACATCAAAACTTCCTTTGGCAGTTTTAACACTTATATATCAAAGTTTTTATATGAATTTTTCTATTGCAATACATCAAACTGATTTTTAGATTTTTGCCCCCTAAATAGTACACATTTTGTTGTGAAAATAAGCCAAAATGAGGCAAAATATTTTTTTTTCTCGCAAACGGTACATTATTTAAAAAATGGTCTGGTAAAATTGTGTACCGTATGACTGTACACTGTCTCAAATTTTTTCAAAGCATTTGGTTAAAAAATATTTGTGTTATTTGCAATTGTTTGAAATAAACGGGCATTCGAAACCCTATTATCCCGAAATAGGCCATATTTACCCTACAGGATATTACAAAATTGCACGTCAATTTTTAAGGGTACAATACACATAACCATAAAAACATAACGTATAGTCTGTCTCATGAAAGAATTTTATTTTTAACAGTTGTATTCGTATTTATTTTTAAAGCAGTTCCATGTAATAACTGTTTGTGCCTCAGCCTTACTTGGTTTGCACAAAAGCACACTCGACTGACTGACTGTCCAACTGTGTAATACGCAAGTCAATCTCAGGTAATATTTTTCAGTGTTGACAATTCTGAAGATTGCCATGTGTGCACAGAGCTACAGGAAAATACTTTTCATTTTGATATACTGCACTGTTAGCCACTCAGCTTTGGTTGTTCATAAATCACCTGTGATGCAGGAACACACTGGATTGTCCATTTAAACAGCTGTAAAAATGATGGCATTACAACTGTAAAAAGAATGTAATTCTTTCATGAGACAGTCTACATCATAAGAACAAAGGATCCAAACTGTACCGTCTCTAGTCTTACATGACATTCAGTACATAGCGTGCTAACTGGATCTTGTCGCTGTGGCATGTCATAGCAACTAATATTGGCAACTTCATATCAGTATGTAATTGGAAGATAGACACAGTATGATACACCATTCCACAGCAGTATGCTCCATGTATTGTAAATCATGTAACATGTAGTACTGAAACAATACGTTTACCTTCCTGTCTTCACATAACATGTATCGTTCCTCTAGACGTATCTCCTCCACAAAATATTGCCATGCAGTTTTGGAACAGCCTGTATAATCCGCGAGTGAGTGAAGAGATTTTAGTCAGCGCTTAACATTCACGTCTATAGAGCTGGTTAAGGCTTGGCCTGAGTCGCCATACTGAATCTTATTATTTTTCGCTTTTTTAGAATTGTGAGAAAGAAAAGTTAAATCGGCGACTATACCGCAAATTATATTTACCTTGAGCTACAATACAAGGATGGCAACTGAGCTAGTAATGTATAGTTAGGTCGCAATTTGTCGGCCAAATTATGAATATAACAAAATTTGCCACACAGATTGCGACGTAATTATAAGTTAACAGCTAAATTACAAGGTCTCTACTGTTGCGAAATGTAAACAGAATTTGAGGTATAATCGCATATTTAACATATTTCTTCTCAGAATGCCAAAAAGAGCGAAAAATAATAAAATCCAATATGGTGACTGAAACCGAGCCTTAAAGTTGACATGATGCGAGTATTGAGCCGCGCCGGAATGAAGGGCCGGGGAAAAACAGAAGATCCCCGAGAAAACACACCGGCATGCGGCATCGTCCGGAACAATTCCGATATGCTGAAACTTTATAATAGGCTGTTTACGTTAAACCATTCTTTAAGGCCGTGTCTAAGAAAAAATGGTTAGTTGTTAAAGGCTCTGCTTACCAGGAGTACATTTG
This sequence comes from Medauroidea extradentata, assembly GCA_003012365.1. Taxonomy (NCBI): domain Eukaryota; kingdom Metazoa; phylum Arthropoda; class Insecta; order Phasmatodea; family Phasmatidae; genus Medauroidea; species Medauroidea extradentata. Next base: position 50,450 of record PNEQ01105601.1, on the reverse strand, counting down.
AAGTTTTGGAACCAACGTTGTGAGATATTTATTCTGAACGCAGCAATGCTAGAACTAACTTCCCTAGCAAAGATAAATTTGATAAACGTATCATAACAAATATTGTTAAAGGAAGAAATTACCGAGAAAAAAATATGCTTTTTACTTTTATTTGTGCGAAGTGCAAATGTGAACGTAACATTATATGTTTCTCAGTGTGACAGTATTCCTCAAGACATTTTACGCACAATAATTTTTTTACGAAGACTTTGGGGCCTTTCTAACTGCGCTTCAAATGTGTTGCAGCGAGTTACGATTATGCTTAACTTTTTTTTACGAAATTAATTGACGCACAAAATATTTGTAAATCTGCGAAAACAACTTACTTTTCAAACTATGTCGTTATAATTTTGAAAATTCGGCACGTTTATTATAAACATCATTTACGGACCCCTTAGAATGGCCAAACAACAAAGGGTGAAGCAAAATACATTGGTAGATAGGCGAGTTTCCAGACCTGTTCTACGTCCGTGTCTCAACACAAAGTCTTTTTGTTAATCAGCAACAGCAAAGTAGCTTTGTTGCGAACATCATTTTTTGTTTAAAGTGTAAAGTAAGGACAATATTTTATTTTTAATAGTATACTTTTTTTTTCCCAATGCAAAGATTGTAAAGAAAAAGCTACACGTAACCCTACCAAAAATTATATTGGACTATGTTAATAGTAATACACATTTTAAGATTAAAATTACGTTTCACTTTACAAATGAATTTTCTTTCTTAGTGTAAACCTACTTTGTACTGGCGCACATCAAAACTAAATAATTGTGTTATGGTAAAGAAATGTTTTAGAGTGAAACATACCATGTAAATAATAATAGACATCAGAGCATTTCAAATTAACTGAGTTTATATGAAGCGGACTCTATTTATCTAGGTACAGTCTGTTCCTCGAACCAGTGCTGTTTATCCACAGAATGCAAGTGTCATTTCAGAAACTAAAGTCATGGTTGCTGTTGTGCATAAACAAACCAAGCGACGATTTAAAGTTATCAGTAGAATACGTTATAAGTTTTTCAGATTTGAAACAATCTTACGAAGAGTATTTTGGTACTATAATACCAATACTTATGACAACAGAATATAGGACAAAATTACTTTCTGTAAGACTGTTTTAAAGCAGATATTTTATATAACTTACAATTAGTTATTGGCCTGTCTTTGAATAACACCGACCAATTATAACTCGTTAACTTCAAACATTATTTTCAGTTGAAGTGAGTGAAGATTATACGAAACTTGTTCTAATCTTGACTGCTTCTCATCACTCTGAACACGTTTCATTATTTGTCTGGAAAGATTTGTCTTCTATTGGCTGTAGGAGGCTTTAGGGAAGAGAAGGTGGTTTTTAAAAACACGCGTGATTATGCAATTTCCACGCATTGTGTCAGTAACGTGGTAGTTACGTAAATAACACACGCACTTCACAGACATTAAAAATACTTTCACATTTACTGAAAGTAGAAAAAACATAAAAAGAAAAATTCTGAAGAATGTTCCTTAGTATTAATCGTTAGACCCTATTGGTACATTTGTTGTGTTTCTGGATAAGTAACAAGTGACAAATACGTACGAGAGGAAGTATACATGATAAATTCAAAATCAAACCGATAAAATAAGTTACAAGGACATCTTGCATAAAGATGCACATTACTATAAAGCTTATAGTAATCCGTTAAAACGTACCGAGGAAAAGTTCCATAGTTTTGAAGTTAGTGGGTTGCTCGTACTCTCGGTATTAAAGAAGGGTGGCAATGAATTGTAAATATCTCAAACGAGGGAGGGGAAGAAATTGTTACAACCTAAAACTGCGTTCACAGTTGGCTGCCTCACTAGACAGTTGAATAGCAAAACTGTTAGCCTCGACAATGACACTTCTTTTCCGCCGTCAGCAAAATTATATATACGATAACGATTTTTTTCTTTTTTTCCCCTCTTCTGTTTACGTGAAGGAAGCTAAATACGTTACCATTGACATCTAGCTTTAGAGAAGTCCCTGAAATTAGCTATTTTTTTACTACCTGGGAACAGAGTCATACGGGCAAGATTGTTACGCGTTTCAAGAGTAATAACGACGTAAGGCCACTGGTTCATTGATATGCTGTTTTTGTGAGTTTAATTTTTTACATCCTGAAAGGGGGCAGATATCGTAAAACCGTTACGTATTAATGTTGGGAATTGTTTGTTCTACGAAAAATTTTTTTTCTTTCAAAACATAAGTTTATATAATTTTCAAATAATAAGGCTACTTTGTAGAAACAATTTCCACCATTACTATATAACGGTTCGTGATTATTCTGTTAATGAATCTAAGTCTTAGAAAACTTTGGAATTATATTAATCTTGAATTGGTGTAAATTTATTGTGTTATAGTTTTTTTTAGCGGTAGTATTTTGTCTACTGTATAACGAATGCTTCTATATTCCTGCTATAGGCCACATATACCCAGCGCGCATGGTCAGTGTTGAAATACGGCAGAGATGTGACGAGGGAGCGACAGTAGGGGCTAGGATGACCCGGATAAAACCCCTACACGTGCAGGGCCAGGCCGTGTTATTGACCCCACAGAGGGGCACACGCCCAAGAAGTAGTTATGATGCCAAGACGGCTAGGATAACCAGTTAACACAGGTGAATGTCGCCCTAGTGTGAGTCCCGGCTCTCGTCCTGGGATATGACATGCATAAGGCGCCGAGCTCATACGACTGGTCCAAATCGGATTATCGGTGCGACTGAACGACCCCTCGGTGCACAATAAAAGAGGAAGGGGTGGCTAAAGGGTTGGGGGGAAGGGGGCGGAGTCACGGCGGGGAAAGGGGATTCCAATTTTCATCATCTTCCTATACAGCCCGGGGAATTACACTCCTCGCCTTCCCCTTCGCCCTGGTCGTGCAGCAACCCGCAGCGCGCCGGCCCACAAAAATGCTCAAAAGAATTCATTACGCGACAGGGATTAATTACAACCAAGAAGGAGGGGGGACTGGGATAATAGAGAATTTCAGGTTTCAACTGTTCAACCATCTTGGAAACCACGCTTTCTTATAAAAGGTAAAGGCTTTACGGGGAGAAGAATTCTTGACAGATGCCGAATTAAATTACTGGGCAAAAAAAATGATGGTTTAGAACTTACAGACATTAGTTTGGCATAAATTTAGGATAATATTGAGTCTGGAGAATTTATTGCTATTGTAATTAATTCTACTCTGTCTTTACTATGCTTTAGTCCGAGTTAAACTGGAATTTAGTTCAGTACGTTGGAATTCCATATTCAATACCGACTCTAGCAGAACATAAATGATACAGAGGAATCTTTAGATACATCGTTAAAAAACAAGTTAAGAACCAATTTGAAGATTTTGAATATGAACAAACCACTAGGACTCTTAAAACGCAGACAATGAAACAAAGAAGAAAAACCATTGACGTTGTGCTCGTATCCAACTTTTTGTCTGGTATCATAGCTCTGAGAATTGAATTTAATTTGGTGTCAGAACCCAAATGTATATTCAGAGATCACCATTGCTATTTGTGACAAATGATAAAATGGATTATCTGATCAGACGGTGTATCAGCAACTGTAATACGTTTTTCGTACTAACTGATCCACTGGCTACTCATTTCATATAAAAAACAATGCGATTTTTTAAATTATTAGGGCTGACGTCTTTATTTCCTCAGTATTATATATTGTTTATACAGGTTTTTTTGTGTACATAGGTTGTTTCGTGTCTTATGTTATGCATCACTGCAACTCGTCAAAGGTTAATCTGTTGGTCGGTACGTAAATAATAGAAAAATTAATAATATTTACTGCTAATAGTATTATTTACTTTTGTTTTCATCTTAGGATGTCATCAGTTAAACTGCAGTCTGTCGTATCCCTCACTGCTGGAGTTTTACTGGAAACACTTTCTGAAAACCTCACGGGAGACAAAACATTTTTAATTTGCAGCAAAATAAACCAAGATTAATTATTGAGGCAACATGCCATTTGTATTGAAGGTGCAAACAATATCTCCTAATACTTTAATATAGGAAAAATGTTAATTCCAACAAATCTGAGCTTTGCAACATATTGATGTTTCATGTGCGAATATATTTGTATGTACAAGCTGAGAGATTACGCGTACTGTACGCTGCATTCCTCAATATGTTAGTATCGCTAGATGACTCAAACTGTAAGTACGCATGTTGTATATCGCCTTCAAGTAGGATTATCATATATAGACTGAATGCATAGTTTAAATTTTTAAAATTATTTTTTTTTAATGTAGTTAAATTGTAATTGAAGTAAAATTTTTAACCATTACGATTCTCTGCACAAAGTGCGTAATATGGTTACTAGAAAATCTGTAGTTTGAAAATGCGTCGATATTTTGGGCTAGTCACCACATTCGTAAAAAAACAGCATGGATTACGGCAGACATTTAATCACAATGGGCCTATATCATGAACTTCATCTCGTTTTTTTTCTTGTCTGATTTATAAAAATTGGGCGTATGCTAGAAGAAAAAGTTACAAATCATATAAAAAATTATACTATCAGTAAAATGCCATTAAAATATACTTATTTAATGGCTTTGTTTGTGGCGAAGTTAAGGCTTTAGCCTTCTCTTACACTTAACCACGTTTTATACATTTAAAATCATACATGTGTGACAAACAAAAATAAAACTGTAACTACAAGAAACACTTATAAACAAAATTAATGTAGCAAAAATGATTCATTAATTTAGCCAGATGCACTAAAATTTTAAACTGATTTTACATATAAATGAATACCGCAAGTATAAAAAAAAGTTAAATATTTGTAGTGAAACTATAAATACACCATTAGGTGTTTTAAAAAAGTTCAATTTTGTGTATGCTATCTAAATATTCATGTATAACAACATAGCTATAGTCTTATCTTGCGGGAGTTAATGTGCATCTGGATAACAGCATTACAGTATACAACAATAAATTGTTGATAAGAGAGAAAAATTATGTCATGTGATATACATTTGTATATTCATATACAAACTGGTTAAGAAACTGCATATCTAATAAGCTTTAAATTTTGAACTAATTTTAAATTCGAAACACATAAAGTATACCTAAAGAATACTAGTACAAATATATACCACCACCACACCTCTACTTCACGAGATATTTAGTTCTCGCCAATGAGCGGTGTTGTAGCAAGCCACACTTGTTCTGTCTTCCCCACTGCTTATCTTACTCGCAATATTTTTAATTATTATAATAACATACATGACAAACCACGTTTTTTCCTTTCAAAATTTCAACATTCATATTAGGTGAATATTTTTGGGGTCCCTTAAAAATAGTTAAAATGGCTTTTCCAGACTGAACTGAAAGAAAATTTTTGTAGATAGTCTTCCCTGCAAAATTATTTTGTAGTAAACACAAAATAATTTTGTGGTGACCACAAAATAAATTTTGCAGGGTAAATACCCACAAAATATTTTGTAACTGCCACTAAAATTTTTTTCCGTGTGCGACAACTAAAAAATACTAGTATGAGCGGTAAAACCGAAACAGAAAAAATTCGTTTGGCTTTATGGCATATTTTATACAAATACAAATAAGAGTCACCACATAAATTTCAGTACACAACACTACTTCAGAAACCCTAAGTGCCAATTTAGTGTTTCGCTCATAGAAGGTGTTATTGTTAATGCGAGCGCCATTTACACCCTTATTGATAACTCTTATCTATCGCCTCCACAATAAGAAGTGACTCGAGGACTATTTAAGGGTGATGAGCGTTTACAAAAACTCACGATCTGGAGTAGGGTTGGTTAACTCAGTCACATTACTAGGTTTTGTCGAACACCGGAATTTGCGGGAACCCCTGTAATGCTGTACAGCGTTTTAAGATGGCGGGAATCCAGAGACAAGCCTGACATATTTCTTCATGTTAAACATTTTGAACACAATTGTTTCAGTTTCACGTATTTGTGTTTTGTTTATGCTTATTGTTTACAATTGTTCCCGCGCCAAATGCCTCCTTTCGTCCGCTAATACGAGGTGCGCGACGCGAATACAATATCGTGACAACCAATCAGAGTCAAGGTTTCTATGACGTCAATACGACAATAGTTGGCGAACGCAATGAGAATTCCCGAATGAAAGCATTTATATTTTATTTGCGTTGCGAATGCGAAAAGGATAAAAAACGGAGTGTAATTTTGTGCCCAAATATGGGCGAAACTGGTAAGACGGAAGTAAATGCACTTATTTATTTTACAAGAGAGTCTTGATTGTTGTTATCAGGAAATCATAACATTTGTAAGCAAACGTGTAATTGTACTGTATTTTCGCATTTTGAAATGCCAACGGGTATTTAAAATAAATTGCAAATAAACGGCGAAAAAATTTAAATATGCATACTGTGAGCGTATATGATATCGTGTAAGAGGTAGTATGTAGTGGCAAGAAACTATTCACATTTAATATGTTTTTAGTATTTGTCCCGCGGCATACGAACTACCGTTTGTTAAAATATAATTTTTATTGTAGCATCACTCTCGTCGCGTCGCGTCTATCGCACTGTTGTAAATCTAGCATATCAACATCTTACCTTGTTCGAGAACAGATAGCAAGGAATATATGGAGAAGCTGCTCTTGCGAGTTCTTGAACGCGTATTAACTTTACTCCGGATACTTCTTGAACATCTGCAGCTGTAATGTTGCACTTACCCACTTTACCTACGCGAGTTTTTGTAATCTTCTTTAACCCGTTGTTTGTTACACACGTGTAGTGTTTATTTTTTGCTGCTTTAGACATCGTCTGTGGCAGGTTTTGATCGCATAATAGCTGTCAATGCACTTTATAATACGGAAGTCACAGATCTATTATGAGTTTTTCATTTTCTCGTAACAATAGAAGTGGTTCAGAATATGTTACTGGAATGAGCGATTATGAAATCTTGAATGTGAAATACTCGGCAGTTCATCATGTTACTATGTATGTTTTTATCGATCCCGATGCATCACCATACAATAACTCCGTCGCTTCTTTTCTAGGTCAGAATATATGATATGCTCTATTTATAAAAAATATCTTATATCCACGGTAGTTCATGAGCTAGTTACTGAGCGAACTCCAGGCTATTGAGTAGGCTACCTAGGGGAAGAGTTTTTTTTTTTTTTTTGCTTTGGTATGTCACGTATAACGGTAGAATATTACAGAATTTTTTTGAGAAGAGTTGAAAAATATATCTGCGAAATACTTGGAAAGTATCTCGAGACGTTTACTAACTTCAGATTTTTTACGTACGTATCGCAATAAAAAAGACTTTGTAACAGACATTTGCAGTGCTGCTAATATTACCTTGGGTTATAATGCTTGTTTGTTTTTCCTAAGTGTACTTACGAAATCCTGCCTGTTCTTCGACAAACGTAGAAAGTACTCAATAACTTGAAATTGTTGTGGAACTTAAAGTACCCAACATCAGATACTATTTGCGGAGATGAGGGTGTTGAGAAAATTATTCTGCTATACTTTGCTAGGAAAAGGAATTAAAGAGTCTGGACTACCTATAATTTGCAGTACGAATTGATAAAAAATTTGGCATTTAACGTTAAAATACATCTATTCTCAATGGGACGAATTAAAGCCAACAATTTCATATCAAAACAATTCCACGCACGATTATTCAAAGGAATATATCGGTAAAATGAAAATAAATAATGTTGGGTTTGATACATTTTTAATTGCATTTCATATATTAAGAAGTAAAAAAAGTAAAGTTTCTTGGACGACAGTGTGCCACAATCGTCGAAAGCTTCATGTAATCCAGAAAACTAAAAAATGTACCGAATTAAAAACTTTGTGAAATGCTGTACTAGACATAATATGCTTATACGGATGTAGATAAGTAGATTTGTGAAAGTAGCGAGAGATAAAGGACTGAAGGAAGGATGACAGCTTAAAATACTTAGCGCCTTTCTTTATATTGAAAATAAAAATGATCGAAGTAGTTGTTTCTAGCGGGTTTCCTCCGAGTATTCCAGTTTCCATTACCCCTACATTCCATTACTTCATATTACTACTCGCCGCTCAAGGCCTCACTGTTTTTTACAAATCATGTAATTATTTAACTGATTTTGATAAAAAGTTTCTACTAAAAACTTTAAAATTAAACATTCGGATTTAGTTATTAATTTGCATACATGTACACACTATCTGATGCCCTTGAAACGATGAGTATGTACTTTTGATTAAAAATTTCATTTAACTGACTACGTCATAGTTACTGACCAGATGTTACGAACAAGTAATGTATTTTATATGAAAGCAATAAGTATACACTTGTAATAAATGATTCTAAACCACAAACAAAATGTTATCTTCATCATAATACGTGATGCCGCAACTTTCAAGACCTGACCAAAATATATCTGTTTCTCTTTACTTCACTAAGCGAAGCTTAAAAGACAGTCTGTGAATTCTTGCAGTCATAGACAGCTTTCTAAATTGGCAGAAGAGACGGCAGTACATGCATACGTAAACATTTATTGTTTCTGTCAGTACAGTAAGTTGGTACAGTAAGCTATGTGAACATAGACATGCATGGCTAAGACGTGGCAGGTGACATAGTTCAGTGCATCTTGTAGACGTGTATCCAGATCTCGTAGAGACACACAGACGACTGGAAGCGATAACACATGACGAGAGGCACACACACGTGTGTGATGATGGTCCACGGCCACATACCATAGAAGCGCAGCATGGCGGGGTGGGACTCGGGACGGTTGTTGAGCAGACGGTTGACCGCCCACATGCAGACGTTGGCAACCAGCAGGAAGGAGACGAGCTGTCGTCCCGGCTTGCGTCTCAACTGCTGCTGGTTGGAACAAGCGCGACGCCAGGCGTCCAGCACCAGAGGCGTCTGGCAGCAGCTCTGCACGAGCGCCGACAATGGCGTCAACACCTTCATGACGTGCCAGGGGTCGGCGGCCACGTCAACCTCGGCAAACACCCCGGCCATCTGGAAGACGAGGTAGAGCAGCAGACCTCCGTGAGTGACGAAGAGAAGGGCGTGCTCCAGCTCGAGGCGACGGTTGTCGGGGCGATGAGCCAGGGACCTTACTGCCGCCAAGCAGGCGAGGGCAGCCCCCGTCGACGAGACGTATAGAGTCGCCTCCCAGACGTCTGCCTGGATGAGCGCGGCCCTCAGCAGGCGTGGTCTTCCTGCCAGCTCGAAGAACAACAGCAGGCTGAGGATGGACAGCGCCGCGGCGAGCAGACCCAGGAAGAGTCCCTTGTTGGCTCCAGACAGGTCGACACTGAACTGACTGACGGATCGTGCGTAGATGACGTTGACTCCACTACGCTTGCGTGTACGACTGCCAGAGCTGGGGTCTGCGGTGGTTGTACGCCACATGGTCGCTAGTATGACGGCACACAGGAGGCTGTACTCCACCGTGCACGGGAACAAGTAGGGCCGCACGTCGTGCATCACCGAGGACATGACCTGCGACCTCCAGCACCAGTCGCCGGAACCTGCCCGGCCACACCCCAGTCATCACTCAGACACATATCACATCTCAGTCAGGCGACATTTGCCTCATCCGTAGATACGTGCCGTCATCTGGGCTCACTGAACACGCCCGGGGTAGCTAGAGAAAATTCTTAAAGAGATCTACAGATTGCATGCCAATATTTAAGTAGTAAAATTCTCACAACGAGAAGAAGAAAACACACCGTTACTGTATTGCAAATATCGTGACTGAGTTGGTTATTTTCAGTGAATAGTATTATGCAACATTTTGTATGCATAACGCTCACATCTTCAGCTTTACTTCGTGGCAATTGGCAGAGCGTGTTTGTGCAGAGGCGTGGCTCATTTGACTGTGCCAATGAGAATAAGGTTACTGCTACACCACACGTCTGAGATTTACGTTGATAGTTAAAAACAGCCAATCACTGACCTTGAAGCAGAGCTGCTCATGGGCACATGAGGCATTGAAAAAAAATGTTGCATAATTATTTTCACCAAAGAGCACCAGCTCTACTCATGACCAGAGACCTGCGAAATTTGCTTTAATATTTGGTAACAGACTAGACTTAGGAGTCCTATATGTACACGGTTACAGTATGAGTAGAGTACCGGAAATGTTGCGGATTCAACTGAGGAGAGGTTGGATTTATAAGTCATGTAGGCCTATATGTTGGAAACTGTTTATATCGGGTCAATGTTTATTAAACGTGACCTCAAGGACTCCAAACCAATGTCGGACATGCATAAAAACACTCACGGACTACCGCGCTACATCGTCAAATGTTCAAATGCTCACTCAGTGTAGTAGCAGACAATGTACTAGTATCTGAGGACATAGTGTATACAGGACTGTGCAGTCTATCCTGATGATCGTTGAACCCACGATATATCCGGGACTCTAAGTATGAGATTACACTGGCCGTATCCTTTATGCGATGTCAATTACGTGTGTGACTGCTTTACATCAGGTTCGTCAGTCAAACATGCAACTTGTAATTATTGGACAGATGCATTTCACCCGGCAGACCAAAGCATTTTTTGCCTGTAGGGGAAGTTGGACGAGTATATAACCTTTGGTGTCTACCCTGGTAGCGAGAAATAACGCGAATTTTACATGTCTCTACTCGTGAATTTCAGTGAATGACGCGCGTGCTGTAACTGTGGAATGATACATCGGACAATTCTTACCGTACAGTTAATGCGACCCTCGTCTGGTTTGTAGTTACCAATAATAGTTGCGATGATATTCCACAGCAGCACGATCCAGCTCACACGCTGTGTGTTACATAACATGGTGATCTACCGCTGGAAAAGTTCACTCTTTGCTATACGTCAATGTAATGTATTCCTTCCGAGGCTTTTCTTTTGTTATGGAAAGTTCCTATTGGACAGGGCCAATGCTAACTCTGATGCACTACACCTGCACGTCTGTAATTCGTCTGTCAACTGTTAGACATTTTCCACAAAAACCACCGTCCAACCATGGAAGACGCATGACGCTACACTTATTTGGAGAATACTCTGGCAGAGAAGATTATCCAGGTTTTACACCATTCATAATCATTAGAGACAGGAACATATTGCGTATTCAATGACCTGCACGTTAGACTCAAATATCCTATGCATACTCAAGTCCCGACCATTTGTCCACTAGCAGCTACTCAGTGGAACAACTGACAATGAACGAATATACCGGGCTTGAGTATGCTAGTACAATTGATTCTACAGGGCATTGAATACGTGAAATTTTCTTGTCTCTATAACCATTAGAGACTGGCATAATGCGCGCGTGCACTGACCAGTAGGATAGCCTCCAAGAATATGTGTTCTCTAACACACAACAGCTATTCGTTAGCTGCTCGCTGATGCAATGGTATGGGACATCTCAAGGTATGTTTTTATTATTGGCTCAGAGTCTTCCAAGGGATGTCATATAAGTCACGAGCCAATTACTCAAGTAATACGAACTTACAGTTGCTAGAATTCCAGCGTGGTCGTAAAACACAACACGAATTTTTCAAGTCCCTAATCAACATGTACTGTAAACTATAGAGCAGAAATGGTACATTTTCGGACATACATATATTTATTCTTCTAGAAGTGAGTATTGTTGCTCCCACAATATTGACATGCACTTTTGCAGCATCCTGTATTTCTATGTAGCAGCCAGTGGAGAATAAACAAACGTACGCGTCACATTAAGAACAAGAGCCAGGGCACGACTATGGTACTAGCCTCTCAACCAGACCTGGATTTAAGAATGTGGGAATCGTGTCAGAGATGCCGTTGTTCAGCGAGTTTTCACGGGGATATCCTGTCCTCCCTCCCCGGCCGGGTTCATTCCTGTGCTCATCTCAATCACCCCTCACCAGTGCTGGAAACCTCGATGGCAACCACCAACCAAAAATCTTTTTCTTTGCCAATAAAAGCTAACTTAAATGGTTCCCGTACAACGGGGTGAAAAGGAACAACATTTGAATCAAATCCCTAGCTTACACACTTTTAAAAATAAAATTATGTCACAGTAAATTTACTGTTGTAAACTGTTTTTAATTTGCTTATCTAAATGTAGAGTTTTTGAAACACCGTTTGCCCTAAATCTGTGTTTCTATCAACCCTTTGTTCCTGTCCATCACATTTTACGGTAATAATAGTTCTTCATCCAGGGTTGGCATTAGTGAAGTGAACATGTAAGTGAAGGTAAACAGCGCATGGTACTCACTGTTGTATGTCTGAGCCAGGTGGACCATGGACTTGTTGGCGCTGTTGTCAATGTCGCTCTTGGTCTCCTGGACGACCACGTACAACCACTTACAGAGGTTTGCGGCGATCATGTGCATCAGGCCGAACCTCGACACCACCGAGTGTTCTGGCGACGATAGGAACTGCAACACGCCATGTTCACTAACAACTGGTGAGTACAGACAAATATTCCTGGACTCACTGACCTCTAGCCTAGTCTCCAAGAATATGTGTGTGCTGAAGCTGACAGCAGCTCCTCATTGACTGCTAGCTGACCCAGCAATACCACATCACTTGGTCTCCTTTAAGTTTACACCAGTGGTCTCCAGGAAGTGTCAAATAAGTAAAGTATTAGTTGCTAGAGCCACGGTTTTATGGTGAAAAGATTTCTGTACCAGACGGTTTCAATACGGAATGCCTTATGTGTAGGGATAGGAAACTTTCGCGAATACAATGACCTGCGTGATAGAATTAAATATCCTATACATATTAAAGCCCCGGCCATAGCTGATACTACAGGAACAACAGACAATGAACAGGGACCCTTGTTTTTTGTGAAAAGAATTTTGTCCCACTTTGTTTCAGTGCCTTACATGCACATCTGCAGTTCTGCTTCGTGGTCAGTGATTGGATATTGTAACTCTGACGAGCCCTGGGATTCTACCGGCAAATCACAGACGTGTGGTGTTGCAGGAACGTTATTGTAATTGGCTCAGACAAATGATATACTGCTCTTCATATAGGCACGCTGCCAATAACCATGAAGCAGGATTGCAGATGTGCACGTAAGGTGGGGCAAAGTTATTTTCGCAAATAAACTGGGTCTCTATTAATTGAGTAAGTGTCGTAACGTTACAGATACTTGAATTCCAGATTGCGCTCAAAAGAAAACGCAAATATTTCAGGTCCCGTCTAATGGAGAAGTGAACTCGAAGGTATAGTACTACGCCCCTAGATGCTGAGTTTCACTTGCGTAGGAATTAACATCAATTATCTATTGGTCTATTGCATATGCTCCACGTTTCTTGCTTTTACGGCTGGAATTACAATAGTGTATTGGACGCGACGAGACGTACGCGACGCGAAATAATTTCTCAGCGGATCAGCGTCGGAAGTTACTGAAGACTCGATGTTGATTGTCTGATTATTTTTATTATTCGTGTCGTGCCCTTCGTGTCGCATCCGTCGCTCTGTTGTAATCACAGCATTTCTTAAAAGTATTTCCAAAGGATAAATTGCTAAAATTTTCCAGCCCATTTTATAATAGGGGTATGTAAATATTTTATTTGGAAATTATTTTCTGCTTTTTAGTATTGTGAGTGTGTACGAAATTTTTTCAATGTTATTAAACAAAAAGCGTGTTAGTAAAAACGTGGTAAACATGTCTATTATTGTGGCCTTTGAGGGTATTGAAATCACTCATCGTATTTATTATTTACAATGGATTTATAATGTGGCAGATCTATGTAAATAAATGAAATGTAAAAAAAGTTTTCCAAAAGTGCTCTCTTTTACTGTGGACATAATATAAGAAATGGAATTCCTTCGACGAATGATATCATGACATAAAAAAATATCGTATAGAAAATTTTCTTTGACCTACCACTTAGGTCTGGCCGGCGAGCAAAGTGTCCCGGGTTCGAGCCCCGGCGGAGGAGGTGCAATTTAATGCCAACTCCAAGGGTACATGACTGTTGTGTTGGTCTCTTCACTCTCATCCCTGTAGACGTCAATGTAGAACCAGCGCAGTATCACCCTATAATGTTAGCACCAGCTGTCCCTACTGACGCCGTCAACTTTCACATTTAAATGGAATCACTAATCGGCGTGAGTCAAGATATCGTTACAAATTGAAAATTTAGTTATTTCATTACAATGAAAATATAATAGAGCAAATATTCACTACAGAGAAAAGATAGTCGCTCCGATTGCATTTATTGATTCATGGAAAATTGCACACAGTGCGTATTTATTCAAACAGAAAAATTGTTTCAATTATGATGTTTACCAATTCATGGAAAATTACACACACGAAGTATTCATTCTAAGGAAAATATTGTTCCTCTAATTATAATTATCAATACATTGAAAATAGCATACAGTAGGTATTCATTATAAGGAAAATATTGTATTTTCCTCATTATACTTTATCAATACATGACAAATAGTATACAGTAAACACAATATTGGCCACTCCTCAGAGCACCAAAAGGGGCTGCGGTGGTCGAGGGATCAGACCTCTCGTCTCCCACCAAGGCGATCCGGGTTCGATTCCCGGCGGGGTCAGACCCCAGATTTTCGCACGTGGGAATCGTGCCGGACGATGCCGTTCATAGGCGAGTTTCGTCGGGGATATCCCGTTTCTCCCACCCTTTCATTCCGGCACTGCTCCATACTCACCTCATGTCACCCCTCACCAGCGCTAAAGGCCTCGATGTTAAGGGCGCCGTCTACCCGCGCGTGAGAGGCTCAAAAGCGACGGAGCAGTAAGGTCGACCTTGAAGCGCGCACCACATGTCACGTCGCCTCAACGAGCCAAACGCTGAACTAGCGTGCAAGCTTCCCACTGAACCGTTTTTACTATGGGACTTTCAGAGACAACACTATCATTTTATCTTACGCGACGAAAGGGAAAGAGTCGCTCTACAGGTCTATAATATTCCGAATATCGTGAAAATGATTACTCATTCATAAAAATCAGCGTTAAAAGTCCCGATTCGGTCACTTTCACACTCAAAAAAATACTTTTTAGGAACGATAACAGTTAATGGCAAAATTATAGACCTGTACTAAGATCCTTAAATGCTTTTTGTAGCCTAACCGCGTGACAACATGTTGAATGGTTTTCGAACGAAATCAGGATTGTTAAAGGTCTGCGCGCCTCTTCACGATTCTAGTAGACGGCGCCCTTAAGCGCTGACCAAATTATCTTCCTCTCTCTCTCCAAGTACCGAAGGGTGGTGGTAGGAAATGTCGCGTCATTTCTAAAGAGTTGCCTATACCGGTATAGTAAGACATAGGAGGTGAGCCTTACCTTGCCGTTGTTGGCAAAGACGAAGATCATCTGCATGACGACGAATGTCGCCCTGACGACGGGGATGATGGCCACCAACACGCCATCACACTCCGCCGTGGCGTTGCGCTCGACATAGCGGCCAAACTCCAGCATCGAGTAGATCAGGCTGCCGAAACCGAATGCTTCAAGGACAAACAAAATATTACCACAACCAGCTGTACAATATGAGCTTTGAACGATGTTGCTATCGGGCTGTTGATGCTTGCAGGAGGTGTAAGACTTGATGTGTATACGTGTATAGCCCTAGTACGTTTGTAAATCTCCGTCATGTAACTCTAGATCTAAGACATTCATTTAGTATATTGTTTATGTAGCTTTGCTAAGTATTATGTCACTTGTTTAGTCTAAGAAGTGGCTTGTCGTCTTAACTTCGCTAATATAAAATACGTTAATAAATAAATATAAACTTATGTGTTATGTGAATATGCACCACCGCTAGTTAACGTTGCTGAGTTGAAAAAAACACACGGTTATGTGTTGTCTTGTCTACAAATAATCATGTCGTTATGTTCGTTGTTGTCCTTGTTGTCTGTTTACATCATTGTCGCCTTTTAAGTGCATCTTGTTCGGTTCCTCTCTGTTTTCACTTTCCTCTCTCTTTTATTTCATTTTTTTTTTCGTTTCAAATATATACGGCTAATAAATACAATCATATTTCGGTATTATTTACACGTTCGTTGACTACAGCTAGTTCTTGCTTCCGTGGTGTGTTTCTTGTGTTCGTGTTGCTCATTTCCTCGTCCTTAGTCCTTTCATGTAACTGTGGATTTTATGTGCCACAGACGTTCGCTAGCAATGACATATATCGAACAAAACACATATGTTTGTAAAGCTGTAGAATACAAAACTCGTTTATTTACAGTACCGTAACACCGTGTCAGAATGATTGTTTTTATCCATGTGTGAACTAGACACTTGAAAAAAAAATTACTGCGTCTGTCAGTTAAAAGTGCACAAGCTTGAGTGTTCTGCAAAATTAATGAGAAAAAATTTAAATAGGTGGAAATCGTTATGTTTGTTTAGAATTTGTACCTTGTGTGTGAATATACACTGTGAATAACTTCCTAAAATGTTTATAACCTAAACGCAGTATGGGACAGTTACCATACTTCCCCTTGTAAATATGCAAACTGCTACAAATATTGCAATTCAAGTCTGGTAACTGCAGTATATATTTAATTGTTTTATAAAAAGTTTAGTAGTGCTACCATGGATGTCTGGGAAACTATTCTATCATACCTACTTTCTTAGCGCTCCTGCACACACGCGTGGAAAACTTACAAACAATTTTTTAGAGTGGTTCACAGCTATCTGCTAACTGCTAAGATATTTTCAAAGAAAAATTCTTAAATAAAGTAAGTTTTAGGAATATAAGGTTAACAAAGACAGTTATTGCCTGTTTAGCAATGTTTGGTCCTGGAAAGTGCTCCGTCAATTACAAAAACTCTTGTAAATTATTTAATAGACTTTAATTAATGTTTAACGAACCTTACAAACGCATATATATATATATATATATATATATATTTAAAAATTATGTTTTATGCTTCGTATAGTTTTTTTCTATTCATCAATTCGGGTGTGGTACCTTTACAATTGTGTGTATTTTTATCCCTTTATTGCTCTTTCATAATAATTGAAAGAATACATAAATAATTAAATACAATCACATATATAAATAAACAAATAAACACAAACACACACATATATTTTAGTTAGTTGGCCTATGTTTGTGTGTTTACACACACACATATATATGTAAACACACAAACATAGTCCAACTAACTTTTCGCCCCGGCTTCGTTCACGTTGTTTTCAAGTTTTTTGAGAATTCTAAATGGTGAAAAATGAGGGCCAGCAGCCTAATAGTGCGCCGTATACGTATGGTAGGTTAATTAATTATTTTAAAGTTGCCAATAATCGTAAAGCAAAAACAACAGTCCCTGGCAAATAAACATCACAAATTGCCCACCAATAAAAACGTAGAAGAGAACAGAAGGTGGCACATTAACAAACACACAGAAACCAGTGGAAGCTGTTGTAAACAATCAATATCAAAGTGGAAGCAATGCACAAATGCTGGGCTACCAGACGCAACGGACAAAGAAAAATAACTATTTAAATAACTAAATAAGGCTCTCTAGCCATAATAAACAATATACACCAGAGAAAAATGTATTAAATGAGAACTATAAAATTTGTGGTTGCTCAAAATGATTATTTAATTTTCACTGTAATATTAAATATTTTGTTTTCTTTTTCTTTTCAAATAAAAAAATAGTACTGCAATTATACTGAAATTATTAAAGCCCAAATCTTGCAGGCAAAGTTAAATGTAAATAGTAAATTGATACCACGATAAAAAAAAACACAATTTTAGTTGCCACTTATCTTTTCAAAGTCCCGCAGTAGAAGAGTACAGCACGCTGGGATGGCTTCAGATTTCCCAGTTACAGCGGCGAAACAAATAAGGCGAAAAGGCGAAGAAACTGTCCCACAATAGGCCAGAATTATTAGACGTGTGTAGTAGAGACTACAGATCAGCTCATCAATAGTCCAGCATGTGAATAGGCCAAGACGAGTAAAGGCCTAGACGTGGATAGGCTCAGACGAGAATCGGCCGGGCTGAGAACCCTCACTACACAGAAATTACCAAAAAATTAACGAAGATGAAATTTAAATAGAGCGTAAAACCTCCCGTAGGAAAATTACTAGCCAGATGAGGGCGAAGAGAATCACTTGACGAAATTACAGATGAAACAACCAAAATAAAGATATTAAAACATATATGTAGCTCTACAGTTTTTTTACGTCACAATATTGGTTAGCTACATTATATAATAAAACGTAAATACTGGCAGCTCAAGAGCCAAGATCTGCCAAAATGGCAGGAACACCAAACACACTCATCTTGACGATACGGTGGTTGACGGCAAAGTATTAAGAAATGCAATAGAAGAAGCTGCAGAAACGTTGAACAAACGAGCACCGAAAATGGTCAGCAACAGTACCAACATCGGCAAGGTGCGCATTGAAGCACAGTAGCATTCGACAATCACGTGATCAGAATCGCTAAACTGCATGGAAATCACGCGGTGAAATACAGAAATCACGCACTGCAACGACAGCAGCACGTGGCATGAAGACGGAGGTACGACAGAACAACGGACAGAGGAATTTGAAGAACAGCAACTACTATCCTGCTAAGAAAAAAAAACACCTAGCGCGACTAAGGTCGACTCGAACAAATGTAACAAGAAAGAATAGCTGTAATTGAAAGTGAAAAGCGAACTTTCTGAATTATCATTAATAAATTTAAATGACTCAACAACACATACTATTGTTAATATAATATTAAACAAGTTAATAACAACGCAAAAAAAAAAATTAGTCTGAATTTAGAAAATATAAAATAAAAAAATAACATGTATATTATTTAAGTCGTGTCGTATTTGATACGGCAAAATAGTAAGCATTTCAGAAACATACTGAACTAGATTATTTTACTAAATTTTTGTGTTCTCTTTCTGCCCCCCTCCTTTTGACCATTCGGTCTCCGCTGCTGTGTGTAATATCATCATCATCTCTCTCTCTCTCTCTCTCTCTCTCTCTCTCTCTCTCTCTCTCTATATATATATATATATATATATATATATATGTATATGGCGATGTAACACCGGTAAGAGGAGATAGGTAAGAGTAGTAAAAGTAATTAATCAGTTTAACTTTTCGGCATTTTGCAGATTATCCAAGGCTTGGATGTAGAGTAGATCCTGCACGTTCGCTTTGACAGTATCATTAAATTTATCTTTCCCATTTAATACGCCAGTCAATAACTACATTAAAGTAATAGCGCTTCGTGCACTCTCGGGGCCCGACCAATCAATAGCGCACAAATAGAATAAACGCTAGACTAATTTATACCACTCTCGCACTCATGAAACTAATGTAGTCCAAAATATTACATTTAAATCATGTCAGCTAAAAATCCAGTTGTTAAATGTTCCTAATATGATAACATAAATTGCCATCCTTGACTCATTGGTCAGGTACGTAGATAAGTAGACTTTAAGGGGGCCGCCCACAACACAGTTAAAACATCGTATTTTTACAAGAAAAAGTTTGCTAACGAATGTCAAGACATTCATCATTCTAGGCACTTCGACAATAATGTCGCTGGCCATTAAAGTCGTCTAAATCTTCTAAATACTTTCCGGGACTAGTGGGATATATTTATGTGAGCAGAGTGTTCCATATGAAACAATATAACCTTCGACGACCTGTCACATGAACAAAAAAATTTTGGGAACTGGTTGCCAAAAGAAAATATAGTGGCTTTAAACAATTGTTGTAAAATGAACAATAATTTATTTGTAGATGTACTGTACATTTGTTATTTATAAGTACACAAAAGTGTTTGTAAATGTATAGACATATTATTATGTATTTCCTAGAATTTCCTGCAAAGTTTACAGATTTTTTTGTAAACTTACAGAAATTTTTTTAAAGTTGCTTCAAAAATACTATTTCTTTGTAAAAGTACACATAATTTTTTTACTGTACACGCCTTTCTAATGATTTGTAATATATAAGGAAAGACATTTATTTACAATATTATTCTACATGCGCCCGTTGTGCCAACATACGAAAACGAAACACATCTCGGACAAGAGCAGAATGTCATTTTTAATTGCCTTACTTCAAAACGTACTAACCGGATGTATGTGAAACTCGTATTGAGACATGCACTGAAATACTTTGCAAAGCTAGATAAACAATATGCTAAATAAATGTCTTAAATCTAGAGTTACATGACGAAGATCTAAAAACGCACGAGGGCTACACATACGTATACACATCAAGTCTTACAGCTCGCGCAAGCATCAACAACCAAACGCATGTTTCTGTATGTACTTAATATTTTTTTAATCAGGTTGGCAGTATCCCAGAAACGCCAGTCTGGAAAAACCGACTTAACCTGTTGGATGATTCCTAACATCATAGTTTTAATAAGTACGCTTACTTTTAAACTTTTAACGCCGTTAGTTTTAAGCATAAAAATTGAGATACGTAACTAGAGACTGTCAACAATAAGTCACATCTTAATTACAGGTTGGCAGAGAGGTAGGTTTGAAATATTTGCTTTATCATAACACCATTGGACGGGGTTATTAAGAAAGGAACCAAACTAAAAAGTAATTTGTTCTAATATAATCACAGCAAGTATAAGGGGAAGGTCCGAAATATGTCCTAGGAAAAAAAAAAAAACAAGAATTTATTCACAATATTTGAAGAAGAAAAAACCAACAAGAGCCTCGAAAAAAAAAACTGCTTATAAGGTAACTCGTGGGTTAAGATGCAACACCTAAGGAATTTTAAAGCCAACATGTTTGAATTTATTATGTAAAAAGCATTATAGGGTACAATTTTCTTCGGACATTTGCATTAGTAATGAGCTATAAGGTTATAAAACCAGTTTGCATAATAATCAACTAAACGTAAAAAAAAACCCTGTATGACTGATATATACCCCCAGCTGGCATCTTCCCCCGAGTTTTACCTTATAAGGTTTAGATAAACACAGTAAACTTTGACCTTGAAGATCTAAGTACCTGTGGACTGTAGGGTGGTTCCTTTATGCATAAATCCGCTCAATTCTAAGTCGCACTTAGAGTTTGTAATTGTTATGACACAAAGTATAATACAACATAATTATCGTATGAGGCTACTTGACAACCATGTACCACACCCTGTATACAGACTTACTACAGAGCGTCGTAGACATATTCTTGCCTCAAGGATGACATGGTCTTAGATCCTACAACCGAGAGGCGCTGTAATGACAAGTGTTTATGCTTCCTAATTAGTTAATTACTTTCATTAAAATGTAGTTGATTGATCATAAAAATCTAGCGTCTTTAAAAGCGTAAAGAAAAAATTTTCTGTACTTGGACACATCTAGAATTCGAAAGCTGTTTACTATCAGTGTAGGGGCCGTGGTGGCCGCGTGGTCAGGCCATTCGCTTTCCACCAAGGCGAGCCGGGTTCGATTCCCGACGGGCTCGGTCCGCGGATTTTCGTATGTGGGAGTCGTGCCGTTGATAGGTGGGTT
This sequence comes from Medauroidea extradentata, assembly GCA_003012365.1. NCBI lineage: Eukaryota > Metazoa > Arthropoda > Insecta > Phasmatodea > Phasmatidae > Medauroidea > Medauroidea extradentata. The sequence continues at coordinate 28,970 of PNEQ01105601.1, read as the reverse complement.
TTCTGGGGGACATCCCGTTCCCCCACCCCTTCATTCCGGCTCAGTTCCATACTAACCTCTTGTCACCCCTCACCAGCGCTAGAGACCTCGATGTTACAAGCGTTACTGTCAGTATACGGGGAGCAGAAACCTCGCTGAAGACTAACATATAGGTGAAACCAGGGTGAATGTACGTATAGACATAGTAGAGTGTATTTACCTGCGACTCCAACTCTCAGGTAGAAGCTGCCGTATCTAACTTTAGGCTCGCTCTGTGTCCACGCCTCTGAGCGCCGCTGTCTGTCCCCTGCAGAGTCTGCAACACCTGGAGCAAAGTCCCTCACTTGACTGACATACTATACTAGCTGCGGTACCGTCAACTACACTCAAGTTACAATGTCAATGTCGTTCCAGAATTTCTACTTACAGTTTAGTAATTTGACATTTTATGTGAAGGAAAATAAATTCCCATACAAGTTATGTACGTTTTTATGAGACAACATCATTGAGGATTCGGTTATATTACGTATAGTCAAGGGCGATGACGTGGCAAGAATGTCACGACGTAGTGTTAGTTTTATATACGTTACTTCTTGCTACTTGCTTCACTTGTTACATTGTTTTAACTCTCACAGTCATTCTACAGCGGCATGTCAAAGTCAAGATTTGCAAGTTACTAGAACATACAAATAACAAAATACGAACTGATTTATTTGATTGAAATAGTTTACACTGAAATGAGATAGAATCGGACGTTTGCTAAAATATTTAAAATCACACATTGGAATAACTTTCTATTTTTTAAAATATTCCCTTCATTTAGGTTTTTTAGAATACGAAGAAACCTTATTGTGTGTTTCTAAATATTTTAGCGTATTACCCATAGAGTCTATTTCCCGTGTTAATTATTTCATTACAGATCGTCACTTATTTGTATGTTCCCGTAGCTTGCAAATCTTGACTTTGACATGCCGCTATGGGAAATCTATGAGAGGTAAAACATTTTGAAAAGTGGAAAATGTAGTCACAAGTAACGTTTGTAAAACTAACAATACAAATATAAAAATAAGCATTTTTTCCGCGTGAACACCATCAATCAATATTACTGGAAACAGGCAAATAATGCCTATATTAATTTCTTCCTCGTTCAATAAACAAGAAAAGTTGTGACAAGATATTATCTTAGAGTATTAGGTTTGTAAATCTTTCTCTCCGACCGTAAATGTAGCGTCCGTTGAGACCAATGTTACACTTGTAAGCTACAGTGTGAGGGCTTACCAGTCACTGCGTGTTTCTTGGCTCGCTTGACGGCCTGGAGCTTCAAGTGTGTTCCATACACGTAGCATAAGTACACGATGCTACCAACGTACAGATACAAGTAGAACACCTGCGACACAATCCATAAGTTATTAGCTACTATATAACTACGTATACATACATTGTACTTAACTGTGGAAACTCTATCTTGCACAATGTCAATAATAAATGTGGCGTTTAAAATCAGACCAGAAGTACAATCACTTATGTAGCAGTCACAACAAGAAAATTGTTTTAGTAATTCATAGCAATAGTGACACTACGAAGATTGTTTGTTACAATGTTAATTCTTAATTTTAATTACAACTTTATTTTAGGCTTCTGTATGTTTAATACAATAAGAAATTTAAAATGTACTTGTACCTGCAATGTATTTATAACATTAGTGTATTTTTTTACTATGGCAGAATGTAAGGAAACACGTATTTCAACATGTGACTGTAGATTTATTATATAATTTAAATACTTCGTATATTATATTACTTTTTCTTGACACAAAGTTTCTAAATTTCGATACCGTTTTTTGAATGATGTTAGCGCCTGTTAATTTATGCCATTAATCAGACTGAAGGTTTTGTTTTGTGTACGTAATACATTTTATTTTTAAGTCTAAATGAATTTTACTTTTTTATTTATTTTTTTCAGTTGTAGGTTTTAATATATTTTTATTTAGTCAGTTAAGGATTGATATAACCGAGGCGGTAATTTCAAAGAGCGTAACGGCTTCATATGTAGCCACGAGCTCCCGTGTAGGAGGCTGCTACAAGATGGTGTCACAAATTGAAACAGTGATTTCAAAAACTACCCAAGTCCACACTTTTACCAAGATGGCATTACTGCAAGTTGTAGTGCAACCTGTGCTTCTCTTGTACTACTTTAATAGAAGCAGCTGACCACCGTAGTTTTTATACACTTTGGTTAATTCCTTCTCCTGAATAATTTTTGTTTCAGGGCTTGGGCTGTATTTAAATTCACCGTTTAAGTTCACGTATCGTCGGCACCATCGTTAATAAAATACCTGTTATTTAAATCACCCGGAGAAGTAAGATTTTTTTAAGGAACAAGATATTTTGGAAGACGCCCCATGATACTATTATCGAAAGTTTTTGGAGTGTTTAAAAAACTCAAGTTTCCTTTTTGCCAACGGACGTAAGAATGCCGTAGAATTGTATAAAACTTACGATGAAATGTATTTGTTTGCTTTGAGCGATTCGGTAATTGTCCGCGACATGTTCAACTCGTACTTTAATTGAACTTGGATTGTTAGTTCATCCATTTCAATGAGATTTAAGCCTGCTTGAGGGGAATTTTTGCCCAGTAGGCACGTTTTCTATGCCCTGTTAACATACTGACCTATTATTTTTGAAATGATAAAATATTTACACTTGCCGTTAGGAAAGTGACTCCATAGAAGTTTATTCGGACTGAAGAAGTCTACCGAGTTAGTTCAATCCATTACTCTATCGATTTTGAACTAACCATCGTAGAGATTAGGTAAACTGGAATTTGCAAACCGTAAACGTGAAATGAAGTGAAAACAGATCAGCAATAACAAAATATAACAAACACAGAAGTGCAGTGAAAATGCATGCATAGCATTTAGACATATAAATAAATATAGTACGTCTGAGAACGCATTTGTTCAAGTTACACGTAGGTGGGGTAGAGTTTGAAAACTGGGTGAGTATCAGAAAGGGGTTACAAAAAAATTTGACATTGCAGTGCATGCCGTGACAGTTAGTATTTGATAAATACATGAAATATCCATGCCATTTTTAACCTTGGATGTATTTTGAGCGTTCTATGAATTGCGTATTATAGTTTTGTTACTTCCCAGCAAATTATGTATGCTACCAACTAAAATTATCATTTTCGTCTAATTTTATATCATAATTACAAACCACTTAACATAAATTACTTTGTCCCACAAAATTACAAAAAAAATATTTTGGACAAAATATTTTATTTTTCCTTAAGTTTTTCTTGAAGTCATAATAACTTCTTTATTTCTTACGTCACACTTTATTCGCCCTTAATCAGCGTTTAATGTTTTTGTATTTATTATTTTAAATTTTATAATTCAATTTGAAATGAAACCACGCTCAAACGAAGTAATAATTTTATATGACACTATTTTATTGCGGTTCGAGGTATTTAAAAAATTATGAAATGCAGAAAAATATGTGTAATTTATGATGCTCATTTTCACACTTTTCTCACCCTTCTTCTCGATAAAATATCAGAAAATATATAATATGCTGAAAATATAGACTACAGTTTTGAAATTTGAATAAAGATAGTCAGATATTGACTTTTAATAGATGTACTCTAGTTCACGATAGTAAGCCAATTTTTGTACTTGTGTCATACAAGGCGAATGAAAGGCGATGAATAGTTACTATGTTAAATTTTATATTGAACTAAGTGTTACATAATTGTGCTTTCCTAATTCAATATACGTAAAGCGAGGAAAAAAGAACTGTGAACTAACCGGTATTGTTACATTTTAAATTAAATATTACTGAATTCTTGAGTAGAAGAAGTATAGAAATATTCAGGTGCTTACGCATGTATAAAGGAGTTTTGATTTATCGAAATTTTACCCCCTGGAATTAACGTGCTACGCATTTAGTATAGAAACCTAACTACGTAAATTATTTTTATTCAGAATATTTGTTATACACAGAATGTTAGCATATGTTATATTTTGAACGCGTAAATTTTTCTGCTCACTGTTAGTAAGACTCACCCTGGGTACTGGAAAATATCTACAAAAATAATTTTCTGGCTACCACGTCTCTAATGAAACTGGCTACCGAGTTAAGCAATAACCAATGTACGTACATGTAGATGAGGTAAGATGAAACTTAATACATTGCTTTCTAACCTGTACGTCAACGAGCTCTCTCAATTTTCCTTACTCTACTTGTGTTAGGTAAACGTTCGCTAAGGGCCCAAGAAACCGTGATTGAGTGTGTGTGTATATATATATATATATATATATATATATATATATAATACGTAATTTTATATTTCCCTGCTATGACTCATTTTATCGCAGTTTTCAACCACATTTGCATAAATTTCTTAGTGTAAATTAGCATTAACTTCTGCAGCCAAAATAAAAATAATATTATCACACAGTAATAGGCATTAAAGTGTAAAATAGTTTTCATTTTGGATTTAAAATTTTTTTAACTGAAGAAATTGTACGAATAAATACAAATAGCTGAAATACAAAAACAGTCTTTAAGTTCACTTGCTAATTTTTCTGAAGTTGACATTTTTAACAACTATTATTATATTATTACTGTAGGCACTCGCTCCCGGTGACTAATAATTGACAATTAAAAAAGGCATTGAGGTTGTAAAACCGTATAAATCTTCTGAAACAAATATTTACGCAAAATTGTGACAAAAATTTTGTTAAAGCTTTTGAAATTAAAGTTATGGCAACAACATTAAAAACGCGAGTGGTGGGCAGTGAAAGCCGTTAAAAAAACTAAGTGTTAGAATTACGTCATATCTGATGGCGTTGTTGTGATCGGCGATGGCTTCAGTGATGGACAGAGCGACTCCGGAGACAACTAGTAGCTTGCCGTAGAATGCAGACACCGTGGTGATCAAGGCATCGCTGCAACAACCACAGTGATAACACTTTCACCACTGTCACAATCAGTTCACACCAGTCACTGCCTATAAACTGTTACTGCCAGACAATACCAGCTACATATGTGCTTTCTGGACGACTAAGTATTTTAGTCCCAAGTACATCCAATCTTAGTGCTATTCCTTTATTTATAATCAGCTTTGATGAGCTCAACCTGGTGTGGACTTAAGTGCTTCCTTACTTTCCGGAAACATACTTATACCCTGTGTTCCTCTCGTTCGATAACCAGGGAGTCGTAGAGCTCAAAGAAACAGTAACCTGTCTGTGATTTACAATTAGAGCAATACAATGTCATTGCCATCTCATTTGCTCATTCTCATATGATACATTTAATGTTGTTTAGGTAAAGGACCTTGTTAGAATCTACTGTTCTATCAATCTCAAGCTCCGTCTATTCTATCGTTCTCTACTGTTCCACTGAGTTGCAGCTGATGGACGCTAGTATTTCCCACTCAACACCTGTCACTGCCAGTCATTATCAGTCAGTGCCAGTCATCACCTGTCACCAGTTACTTTTAACCAAACACCTACAGATGTACGTCACCAGTCACCACTATTTACTTTCAGTCAACATTAGTTACTGTCAGTTAATACTAATCTCTGCTAACAGTTACCAATTACTGAATGTCACTGCCAGTTATTCCCAGTCCCCATAAGTCATTGATGGTTATTGTAAGCCAGCACCAATAACTGTTACTAACTACCAGTCGCTGATAGCTACTGCTAATCACGGCCAGACACCACTAGTTAAGCGATTTCAGGATATTTTGATCACAGTTTCCCTGCCTTCCGCATGCTCCCACGAAAAATTAAGTACTGTACAAAGGGAATTTGAAAGATCAAAAATTTTCCTCCCAGAATATTCGTGTTACGCGTTACGCACAGAACTCTCAGTGAGCCATTTATTTTTATCCAGAATATTTATCATACGCAGAATTTCAGTATAAGTTACATTTCGAACGTATTAACTTTTCTGCCCAATTTTAGATTTGCTCACTGTCTCTAATATTGATCCTGGATATTTGGAAACCAATAAAATAAAATATGTAAGAAATAAAGTCGTGCTACCAGGTTTGCAGTAAAACTAGTTACTGGGTGGAGAAAAGACAACGTACGAGTTGATGAGGTAACAGAAAATTCCTCATATTGATTAACAGCTGTAGGACAATGAACTATCGATATGTTACTTCATCTGCTTGTGTTATATAATTGTTCGCGTGGGACACGTCACTAACAGTCACCGCCAGTCACTGGTAGTCACCGGAAGTTGTTGTCAGTCGCGACCTTGGTTCTTCCCACAGACAACACAACTCAGCGATATGTAGTTTGAGGTCTAACGTCTCGTAGTTGGAGAATGGTTTGCCTTCAAACCGTCGACTAGCGACACTTTGTTTCGTTAATTCAGTCAGGACCATGTTTTACTTTGACTCAACACGGGTAAGTCCTTTGTGCTGGGGCCACAGTTGCCGCAGTGGATAGAGCACTAACCGGGTTCAATTCCCGGTGCTGTTGGTCGCAGGATTCTCGCATGGGGAAATCGTGCCAGACGATGCCGATGGTCGGCGGGTTTTCTCGGGGTTCTCCCGTTTCCCCCACTCCTTCATTCTGCTCCATACTGACCAAATGTCACCCCTCACCAGCGCATAAGACCTAGATGTTAAGTACTGACCAAAATCTCTTCAATCGATCAAAAACCTTCGTACTGCTTGGCTACGTCATAAAAGTCTTGAATACTATTAAAACTAAACAAATGTTATTGAGACGTGTCGTGTCCCTTAAAAAATAAATAATGGTTCACATTAATAAAAACATTTATTCATGTGACTAAGTTTAACAGGACACGTGGAAAGGTTTTTGAAAAATATACACTTGTCATGTGAAATATCTGTGACAGCAAAGGAGAATTAAATTGAAGATCACAGCTGTGGATTGGCCTGTGTCAATTATTAGTTTAATAGACAAATTAAGTTTTATTTGTCAGAAAGAAACACAAACACGAAAATGATTAGGAAGTATTTGTGAAGAATAGAGAAGAGGTTTCTTAGAGAGGTTATCTGAATTAAAATTTATAATTTCCTCTACCTGAATTTGAATTTATAGTTTCCTCTAATGCAATCACACATACACACACACACATATATATGTATACACACATATACTAAACATAAAAACAATATTTCTGACCATATGAAAATGTTTATTGGAACAAAAATATCACTAACCTATAGGAGCTAAGAATTCTTAAGTGTATTAACTACGAGAGAGATGGTGTTGGAGAATATAAGGGAGAAATTAACTGAAAATCACAAAGAGAAAGGCATAAACAATAATCATTAACCGTTGTTATGTATAATTCCTATTACCTACAGGAGATACATTTGGCCAGAGGCGGTGAACGAAATATAATATTTCGGTCAATCATACGAAGGAAACCGTACTGCTAGTGACATAGATTTACTGTTGATGTATTAAGTTGAGGCATTTTAAGTAAAAAAAGTAATGCAACAATATTATTGATAAGTTAAAGTTCGTTCCCTTTATCGGCTAGCATTGTACATTAGTGACGCACATCCTCTAATGTTACTATCGTAATGCTATATTATAACGTAAAAAAGTTTGTTGAAACATAGTTCGATGGTCATAAAACGTACTCTCCCTTTTTGGTACAATGCAAAGCTTCCTTTTTGTTTTGATCTTTTTCATTTACTTGGTTGGCTGGCTGAAGAGCTTCGAGGTCCTTGGATACAGGTGTGTTCTCGGCCAGTCGGACACAGACGCTGCAAAAAGAACAAAAAACAATTTTTAACGAAAATAAATAAAGCGAGCAGTTGTTAATGCTCACGTAATTAGCATCGTTAGACCTGGGAGCCCACTTGTGCTCTGTTCCCCCCTTTTATTAAGTTAGATGCCCACCAGCTTTCACACACGGCCAGCATCAACGATGTATGTCCCACATTTTAACAACTCAGGCACTGACAGGTCAACAAGGTCAAATAACAAACATAAACTGCAGAAAATGAACCTTACATGACCACTGACCTCCAAGAAAAATCAGAATTTAGTGCCTGGTTTAAATTGCCTCCACTATCAGATTTTAACTTATCTCTCTTAGCCACTAAATTCTGGTATGCGTTTCCTATACATTTGTACATTTATTTATACTTTCGTAAAACAACCGCACTTAACTCCTTAGACCTTTCGGTGCCTCAATTATGGAGCGGAAAAGCTAAAGGAGCTAAGTGACAAAAATATGTTTTCACGTAAAAGGCAAAAAACAGCGCTGCAAGAGCCTGTGGACATTTGGGGACGGCGATCTTTAAGTCCTCACAAAATTTGTCATGAAAATTATTGAGACCTAATATTTCAGTATTATAGCGGCATCGACACCTAGTTCATTTTGATGTAAGAAAGTCAATTTGGTCTTTTTTGGCACTTAGCTCCTTTAGCATTTCCATCCTTCAATTAGCAAATCATAAATACGATCAAACAATCAGTATCAAAATGCCTAATTTATTCGACAAGTATCAAGATCGATCACAAAACATGCCAACAACCAAATACAGTCCCCCTCCCCCCCTCCAAAAAAAAAAGTACAAATCTACAGCACGGTGGCTAAAGATGAACTTTTCTGCTCCTCTGGGATGTGTAAGAGAAAGTCTAGAATTATCCATTTATATACGCTCAGTGCAGTAAAACATGGCGAGTCGCACGAGCGAGACAGATGTAAGCATAATAATAACATTAAAAATAATAATAATAATAATAATATCACCTTTATGCACAGAACATTACATTGGAGAGCAGTTTTTTAAAAGTCCTCTTGCATGGGGATTTAAGCAGTTAGCTTAAAATTTTATTTTTGGAAATTACAGCGCCAAGTCAAAAATGCTTCTCTGTTTCTGTGTCACGAAAAGCGTTGATACTTTTATAACTACAAAAGTATCTTAAACTCGTTCGTAACTATTTAGAATGACCTCAAATACGTGTTTCTATGATACGAGTGCTGTATTTCTTAAAAATATAAACTCCTGGTTCGAAGTGAGTTTTCTCAAGACGTGGATATATTGGTAGTAAGTTAAGCAGTTTGACAGAACAAGTGAGACGCGCTGCTCCACCGTGTTCATGCGTGACGAAGTGTAGAAGCTGTAAGGACGACACAGCATGCACATCTCGCCTCATACTAGCCTCTAGGAGCAAGTTACTGAAGTACTGTGCTGTCTCTACCAGACAACTACCCTCTATCAGACACTCAGAGGTGAACCTAGCATTTTATGACGTCATATTAAAGTTTAATGTGTACTGTCAACGCCGTCAAAGATTCTGCGCCAAGATTTACGTTAAGATCTCAAAACATCCATTTTCGACACTTTCGGACGCTTGAAAATATGCTTTAACAAGTAGTTGTGGACGTGGAATGTGTATAAACGTGTGACGTTCCTTACATGCTATTCCTAACAAGACATCACTCATGTCAGATAAGCAGTTTTTAAATCATATAGTAACGACTGAAGCTTTGTACACCGCACGGCGGCCTAGGTAGACAGCCTCCTTAAGAGTTAGTGGTCAGTAACTTTTTTTTTTTTTTTACGTTTGAGACACGGAAACGGGGAAAGCGATTAGTCGAATATACCCCGTGTGTCAAACACCTCATCGCCTCTAGGCGCGGAGAACTAAACTAGCGTGCAGTGTTTACGTAGTAACTGTTTTTCAACGGGACTTCAAGCGATGACCCTATAATTTTATGTGTGGAAAGTGTGTGGTAAAGTCCAATGCAGGTTTCTATGATTTCGTTTTCAGATCACGGCTGATATTTTCTCAGCTACAGTAAAGTGAAGAAGTCATTTGTAGCATTTTTGAGGAGATTGATAATCATGTTTTAACTATCGGCCTGCATTTTTAAAATCATAGGGACTTAATTTGAAGTGAGTTTTATTTTCGTAGATAAACGCGATAGAAACATTTGTAGTAACTATACATGAAACACGACTATACGTGCCACGCCACAGCACGTCTCTCGCGCCTGGTCCACTAACTCTTAAGGCGCCCGCCTGGTGGACGTGTGTTAGTGTGAGTGAGGCACGGCGCAAGGGCGATGTTGACAGGCTCATCTGGTGCGATATCGCCTCTACCGCAAGACACTGCAGTGGTATCGTAGATCACTCGCCTCACTGACTCTTTCAGTGGTGACCCCATCTTTTTATTGGCGGAAAGTTTTAATCAAGTCCACTGCATGCTCCTAGAGTAGTTTCACACGAATCCCGTGAGTAGTATTCCAGATAAAACATTTTGAAGAAGCTGTTGTTAGCCAGTTTGAGGGGCTCCGAAATTATTTTTCTAATCGATGTGATGCTTTGAAACAACTCTTCGGTCATCGTTTGGATGAATTTTCTTTTTTGTGCATAGACACAATGGGCATATGTGGCATAGTTTCTTAAAAAAAAAAACGTATTTACGAACGCGCTGCAACGTATTTTAAGCGCGTGGTAGGCGAGGACCTTAAGAGCGACCAAGTGGGGTAAAGTCGTAACTTTATATTTGTAAGAGTGTTAATATATAGTAGACATTACTTAGGAGTAGAATTTTCTCATACGACAACACTTTAGCTGACCCAGTTTACCCATACTGGCACTTCAAAGTCAAAATTTGCATGTTTTGAGTTCTTATAAGCCGCAAAATCAATTAATATAAACTAATTTAAAAATTCACACTAAAACTACATGTTACAGGATACTGATTGGCATGTTTTAAAATCCATTACAAAAACATTTTTATGAAAAAAAAAATTGATAAAAGAGACAAAACAATTAAAAATTTCAGAATTTTTAAAATTAAAATCATATTGTAACGGATTTTAAAACATGCCAAGCAGTAGCCCTTGGCACGTAGTTACAACATTAATTTTGTAAATTTGTGTTCATTGGTTTTTGCAGCTTACTAGAACTAACAACGTACAAATGTTAACTTTGAAGCGTCATTATGGGAAAACTATTTGAGCTAAATTTATATAGTGTGAGAAAAATTGTACTCGCAAGTAATGTGTACAAAACTAACACTATATCATGCAATATATAATTACAAGTTTTCCCCACTTGGACATAATTAAGCTCTCATACAAATTTATCCTGCACTGAAGCTCTACAACCGTAAACACTTCAGAGAACACACAAATTATTTAGTTGCTTGAATACATACAAGTTACTGAACACGTCCGTCGGGCGTGATTACGAAATTACGTCACTGCTACAACTTGTCGAACAATAAATCGTTACAATGTATCATATAAGTAGAAGTAGATAAAAGTTGCGTTGTTATTTGGTGGTAAGGTAGACTTCAATGCCCTGTATATACCCGCGTATAATCTGTGAGTTCTTTATGTGATGACCTGTGCCATAGCCGTCTTCAGTAGAAGGCCGCGGCCTTAGATCTGGCAACCCTGCCAGAAAGAGTCATTTTAACACTTATTTTGTCTCACCAACAGCTGTTGCTTTCCCTGATTCACCGATATGTAGGGCACAATAACGAATCAGGCAAAGACATTACCTATAGAGAGCTAATAGAAGTGTTAAAATGACCCTTCCTAGCAGGGTTGCCAGATCTAAGGCCGCGGCCTTCTACTAAAGATGGCTATGTCTTTGCGCGTGTAAACCTGTTGTTATAGGATATAGGCCAGTATACCGTTGGACGTTTAAGGGGACTCCCTAGTTAGGTTGTGTTTGTGTGCAGGAGCGGTAAGGTTGCCGTCGACCGTGGTATGTAATGATTATCGCTTCTCCTAGCTGGAGTACAGTATTTGAATATTATTCTTTTTCCTATGGGATTTAAGCGGTGACAACATTATTTTATTTGTGGCTAGCATAGTTTGAAGTATAACGCTTGTTTCTATAGTTATGTTTTTGGAATCCGATTGTTAAATTTACATATACGGTAGTCTGTAAAATACATTTTTGGCCATTTGAGGGGTCTAAAAATAATGTTTCTAATAAACATTCCGAATTTTTAAAACTAAAGCAACATAATTTGATTTGTAGCGTGTGTTATTTTCCTAAATATACAAATATAAAACGCGTTAAATAGTAACGTAAAATAAAGTCGTAACTTGCTATAAAACATTTGAAGCGTAGGTAAGGGGCCCCTGAAGAGGAAGCGTTAAACAATTTTTAAAATATATTTTCAGTTTTTGAGCCATAACTTTTATTCAAATTGCATTATCAAAATTTTCTCTTCGACAAAGCATAGGATATACCTATTCATGATAAACGCTCGAAATAAATAATAATGGCATCTTTCATTGACTTGTCACGCATAATCATTCCAAGAGAATTCTTGCAAGTTTACCTATAATTTCCTTGCAATAATTCTGCGAGACATGTTAATGAAAGATGCCATTATTAATTACATCAAACACTTTGCCAAGAATATATCGTATGCTCTGTCGAAGAGAAAATTTTGATAATACAAACTGAATGAATGTTGTGGCTATAAAACTAAAAGTACAACTACATTGTCTAACACTCCCCCTTAAGATCGGCATCAGCCGTCATGTTGGATTATTTTATTTTTCGCTTTTAAGAATTTTAGAGAAAAAAGAGACAATTTGCGATTATAGCGTGAATTCAATTGACCTTGCGCTACAGTACAGACAAGGCAGTTGAACTTTTTACATCTGTTAGGCTACAATCAGTGCAGCGAATTAAGAAAATAAAAAAAAATATATTACTGGGCTTATAGCAGTATAAATATATGTTTATAATTTAACTTCCATTCATATACTGTGGCGCAAGGCTAACAGAATTAACGCTATAATTGCAAATTTCACATTTATCTTCTCAAAAGTAAAAAAAAAAATCTTATTTTTTTAAATTCAATAATGTGACTGACACGGAGCCTTAACTGTTTCTACTGTTTTTGCGAAAGTGTTTCATAGAGCATAAACGAAAGCAGATATCACAAGTCTCTTTGGCAAGATTCTTTAAAATGGGGTTTTCCGTGATAGCAAATATTTTCCAAGACAAGCATTTATACGGTTTTGAGTAATCAGTCAGGTTAACAAAATTTTAGTTACTTACATTTATAAATAAAACGATAGCATTTACTGTCTGAAAAAATTGCCAATATGGTCAAACCAAATTAAACAAAACTGCCGAACAGTTATTTGATATCTTCTCTCGTTTTTTATTTCAGCAATTTTTTTAATGCGAAGATGTTTTATTTTTATTTTTGTATAAGAGACGTTGTAGCCTACAACATCGTTATTTACTGTATTTTTTTGGGTTTGATATGTCAGTTGGTTTTAGTGGCGTACATAAAACCATAAAATGCCAAATTTGACGTTTACGAGTCATTACGCAAAAAAACTATGGGAGATAATAATAATTAATAAGAGCGAAATGCAGTTACAATTTATGACTAAAATAATAAAAAATATCTGGTAAAATAAAAAAATAGGATATTGAAAATGAATGTATAACGCGCCTTTAAAGGGCCGTGTAACACTCTCAGCTCACTAGAGACAGGAGTAAATAGCCTATTCTCGGTATCACTCACCTGGGAACTAGTCTCCATGATTTCAGCGAATATATTTCTGCATCACTTTGTGTCAATGTCTTACGTGCACATCTGTAGCTTTGCTTCATGGTTATTGCTAGTGTGCCTTTGAGTAGAGGCATTACTTACTTGACTGAGCCAATCAGAACAGTGTAACAGCCAACACCACACAATAAAAAAAATTTGTACTTTTACAAAAAGGTTTTTTTGGAAACAAGTTTCCAGAAAAGTTTTTGTTAACACTACAAAGTCTTTTTGTAAAATTTACAAGAAAACTTGTATTTTTACAAATTTATTTGTATATTTAGAAACATTTCTGAAAATATACAAACAAATTTTGTATATTTACAGCTAATATCTGCTTAAGTTTACAACAATTTTTTGTAGTGTTACAAAATTTTTTTTGGAAACTAGTTTCCAAATGGTTTGTAAAATTTTTCAGGCCTCCTAGGTTTATTTAGTTTCAAATAAAAAATTTACTCATTAACGTTTACTTTACTAGTTTGCAAAGATGTTTACGATATTTGTAACCACTTTAAAATGTTTTCGACATCTTACTTTCATTACCTGACTTATTACGTTCTGGTATTAGTTTACAAGATGTTCTTTGTGAATGTACAAATTTTTGTTTACTGTGCACATGTCTGAGATAAGCGGGTGGAGTCCCAAGACGATGAGAGTTAACAACAGCCAATCACAGACCACGAAACAGAGCTGCAGGTGTGCTCTTAAGGCAACCAAAGTGTTGCGAACATATTCTCGCGAGAATCTAGGGTTCCATAATGTTTGCGTACTCAACTGGACAACAGCTGCTTATTGCCTGACCGGTTAGGGCCATCAAGGGGCCCGCCTCGTTGCCATAAAATCACACTGCAGCGTGTTTGAAGAAAAAGTTTTACACCGAAACTAATACACGTGTGTTCACGCCGTTTCTCTACGAAAAGAACACACACTTCAGACGACTGCCCTTAAGTACTTTCAAGACAACACACGTATTAGAAAGCCCCTTTTAAGGCACGTCAAAATGAGTTAAAACGGGATTTTCAGGCTGCTATAGCGGAAAATATACTAGCCGAACACATGTGAAACCACTTAAGGGTAGTGCATTGGACTTTAGTGAAGTGATTTCGTAAATAAAACTATATATTCACCACTTAAAGTCCCATAAGAAATTTGTTTTTTTCGCGAAGACTGCACGCCTTAAGCGTAGAGGCGACGCACCGTTGTATGGCCCATACGACGTCGCCCTTAGCACCATACCTCACACAAACACTTGTGCTACGAGGAGAGCCCCTTAACTCCAGTATGTTTCACTGCCTTATGTACACATCTGCAGTTCTGCTCCGTGATCTGAGATTGGTTTGTTTTAACTCTCGCGTGTCCTGGGGTTCTACATGAAGGTCACAGGAGTGCGGTGTCGTAGTAACCTTGTTCTGATTGGCACAGTCTAATGAGACGCGTCACTTCACAAAGACTACAGTAGCTGCCAATAACCACGAAGCTGAGATGCAGATGTGCAGGCTTGGCGCTGAAACAAACTGGCGAAATGTTCTTTCCGCGGAAAGTTCATTGCCAAAATATTAGGGCCTGATTATTTATTAAAGGCGCAGCACCTTTAAGAAATTGTTAATAAATTAGTCTCGGTTCAGTTGTTACATGAACTTAACAGCTGTTCGAGAAGTAGAGTGTGCCTAGAAGAATAGTGAAATATTTCAGGACCCTAGTTACAGAACATCTAGGAATACAGAAGTGAAACAGCCGGCAGAAGGACGAACTCAGTCACACACGCCAGCAAAATGGCGTCGCTGACCACCAATATAGCGGAAACGCCTACCGCCAATCAGCGTAAGGCGGCTGTCCTGCCCAGGCCAATAGGAAATCTGCCGTTACATACAGGAGCCAAACATACACGGGGCTGGTATCAACAACCTCCAGCAGCCAATAAGCGGTGAAGTTCGTCCACATCAAATAAGCCGCCACGTTATTTTACGTCTGTATTACTACTTATTCTGTGCCCTAGTGATGGCATGTCTCTCACCTCCTGCGAGTGTCGACGGGCACCAGCTCCATGTCTGCAGAGACGTAGTAACACCCAGGACTGGTGGGAGGATCATCGTGCAGTCTGCCGTCAGTCGAGTGACGATCAATTAGCTACGTGCTAACCTGCCCTAGCTGCGCGCATATATCACCTCAAGTCACGACTCGCTCGCACAAAGACCACACCATTCGCACCTCGCACATCCTGCTTGCTCGCTCTCCGCGATCAACTTCTGTACGACGGCAGCAATCTTGTACAAGTCATTGTGTTGTACCGTGATGTGCTTGCTCGCCCGATACAGCAGGGGACTCCACTCATATATAAGCCTTGCACCGAGCCCAGGTGGCGCAGCGTATCACGTTCGACTTACATTCGTCAGGACCCGGTTTTTGGTCCCTGGCTCCACCCATTCTGATTTCGGTATTCCGTGGTTTCCCGAAATCGCTCCAGGCGAAGACTGGGCTGGTTTCTTAACGAAGACCCTGGCCGACTGCTCTCCCAGCTGCTGTCATTGTACCAAGTTGTGTGTCATCGTATATAATGACCTCGCTGCTGACGGGACCTTACCATCATGCTTCACTGACAGAAGCGGGGTTCAGGTGTAGTTGTATACGCTATTACCAGTTACGTTTGCACGCTTTTAACTTCACTTATCACAACTGTTTTATTTTTCATTTGTCGAGATAAAATGACTTACATACATATCATTTTACACAAGTTTTATTTCCAGACAGAAAGGTCATAATTATAATCATAATAATAACTAGCAGAACTCTGTCTGTCGACGTTGTCCTGCCAGTGTGTGTGTGTATGTATATATATACACACACATAAAATTGAAGTTGGTCGAATTGAGAACACCACCCTGTATGTCCTATATGTTATAAGGGGAAGCTAGGTATACAAACTGGTGCGCTGCAGAGCCATCTAGGTAGCAAGTTATAGCAACATGGATATCGCTAAAATATTCTCCGTGTTCAAATATATATGTATACCAATTTTCATGTCGATCAGTTGAACGGCCTATAAGTTGATGCGCTGCAGAGCCAGAAATCTTCTCAACGGAAAAAAAAACCTATATTGCCAAGTTTCATGGTGGTCGGTCAAACGGTGTCAAGAGTTTATCGAGACACTTGGGGTCGCAATATTCGGGAAGCGCCTTAAAATATGTGACCAAATGTTGAAGAAATGGTATCACAGATGCCACGCGTCGCTGCATCTGTGACTGCCAGGCCATCAAGTCAATTAATAGTGTCCACTTAGCAGTGTAGAACCTGGCCCACGTGTGCTGCCTCACATTAGTGTCAACTAACACTTGGCCGATGAGCAGGAAACGTACACAAACACTCTGCAGAAGACACCAGATTTTAACCCAGTAAACTGTGCTCGCTAGCACCATACACGGGCCAGGAGGAACAGAACACTACACATGGCAGTCACACATGCAGCAACATGTGGCATCTGTGATACCATGTGTTTAACGTGTGGTTACCAATTTTAAGGCGTTTACCCGACTATTTCAACCCCAAGTATCTATATCAAATTTCTTGTCTCAGTGTCGGCGATATCGGTACAGGTTTTTTTAACCGTCATTCATTAAAATCCTGTGTATGTAGATTACACGTTAAGATTATGTCTGCATTTCGCGTGCAATTAATATAATTTCAGTAACCATTACCACCATTTATAAAATTAAATTCTTATATTCTTCAATCCGTAATCCCACTTGCCCACACTTATTTACACCTTGTCCAGTTCCTGTATATACACTTTCATGTATGAATCCCATACTGCTACATATTAAATCTGTCGTACAATTATGATCTAAGAATTCTCTTTAATCTATAATCTCATCACTTACTCTTTCTAGGATTATTTCCATCATTCCAAGTGACCTTATACCTTTAGAAACTACACAGTCTACCTGTTGCTTCCATCCAAAGTCTTCTTGAAACACAACCTCCAAGTGCTTGCACTCTTTTGTCAGCATTACAAAACACTTCTGCTAGTACCGATAATACTTAACTATTACTTTAAAGTGGATGTGTTTATATTATGCCAGAATTCATATATTTTTTAAATATTCGTAACGGCAATCTCACCTACGTCCGCTTTGCAAACACCAGCACAAAAATACATTGGTTAGTTGTTTTCATGCATTTTTTTTTGCTGTTTCTGCACGAAGGAAATAAAATACAGAAAAGACAAGTTTAAATAATTTCGAGTGACTTAAACTTGCGAGAAGAGTGGTGAAATCTATCACGAATTTAAGCTTAGTTCAAAACATATTCAAGCTTCGTTAATATTACTAACAAAAAATTTAAAAAATTGTTGATCGGACAAGCTCTTATTTGTTAATTACAAAATTAATAAAATTACCTACGACTTATAAACATTTAATACGCACTGTTTATTTTTTCATGTCGTCTAAATACTTCTGGAGCCTGGTTGCAACGCCAATGTCTGTACTATATAGTTTAATCAAAGTGACAATTTATATTAATTAAGTTCAATATTTCTGCTAATACATAATATTCAGTGGGTTTTACTCCCATCAAACATCTCCACGGTCCTGGTAGAGGTACGTAGGGAAAAAGAGGAAGGAACCGGCCATGGCCTATTTTTGTGATCGACCAGGATACATTTACAGAGATCGACCTGAAAGTAATTTTTACGCAGCCTAATGTTTGTAAGATAATGGCTAGTTTTGCCTCAAACTCCTCGAGTTTATATTAGTAGTAAACTCAAAGGAGCATTCCTATGATCTCTCCCAACATCGGAATTGCAGAGCGCTGCTGAATAAGGGGAAATATCAGTTCTATCTGTGAAGTGACTCTGATTAGACGATGTTTCCATAGTCTGGCAAGTTTCCTAGGAAGAACAGCTTCAAGAAAAGAAGGGTCCTGACCCTGATGGCTCGTAGACCATCACTGTATTTTAACTGGAGATGATAGCTATTATATACTGTGTGCTGTAATCTATGGCAAGGAGGGGAGAAACATGAAAGAATACTGCACACATTGAAATAGATATTTGTCGGGTATCTCGTACAGCATGGCTACGTGTACTGAGAGAATATACTTTAATGATCGCTCAGAAAATTATTCAGCATAGAAAACTAATTTTCACGAACATAAATGCATGTCATTTGATATTCTAACACGATTTCAGCTATCTTGTTGGTATCTGACATCTGTCTTTAAATCGTCTGCCTACCCGGCTTACAACCACCGAGTTAAAGGTCACGGAAAACTATTTAACGGTTTCTACGAGTATTAATTTAAATCCTAAAAGGGAGCAGTCATAGTCAGACTGACACTTATTTATTGAATTTTTTTTTCAGTGTGTAGCCTAATTTTATACAAAGAAAAATGTTATAAATTAAAAACATCCAATATTGTACATCGTGAAAAATTTTCATCATATACGTATGGCACATTCACAGTATAACAATACCTACTCACTTTTAGAATAACAAATTTTTGTGTTTTGTTACAACTCGATACATTTTTCAGTTAACTTTGCTTAGGCTGGTACTTTGTCTGTCTGTTTCCTCTATGTGAACAATTACTAGGCTAATACCTGGCGATAGTCGTATTAAAGGTAAGATTTTGTTTATGTTGAATATCTCCAATTTTACATGCGTTTTTTATTTGACGCACTTGTTTGAAAATAAGCAAGAATCATGACTGAACGTGTTTTGATTTGAAAGTATCGAGTTATTATAAGCTATAATTATAATGCACGTGATTTGGTACAACACTAGGAGAACCAACGACATTACACGCTCAGTATTCAAGGTCATTGTTCAGTTAAAAATTACCTCATCAGTTTACAAAGAATTGTTAATTAAGGACCCTGGCAACCAATCTAACAGTCTAGGATTTTGAATGATGAATCAATGCTTAAACCAACTACTTTTAAAATAAATATATTTTTTAGTATTATAAACGGAAAGAAAAATCTTGTAGGGAGTGTTTCCCGATTAACAAATTATTTTGTAGTAAACACAAAATAATTTGTTGGTGACCAAACTATTTTAGTGGTGACAGCTAAATGTTTTTGTGGGGTGCACAACAAATATTTTGACTGGGTGATACTAACTTAAGTTTTTTGTACCTGCTCCAATACATTATTTTACTGCACGTGAAATTCTTGAAAGAATGCTAATATATAAATATTGTCTATAATAAACTTTTATGCAGTACACTTTTTTATTTGAAAGAGAAAGTTCTTTTATGCCATAGAAGTAAACTTACAATGGTGTTTGTATTCGTTGCATAAGTTAATACATTCTTCAAATATATTTCATCGCAAAACTTCGAATAAAAAGCAGTGTTCAAAAGTCGTCTTGTAGTTATATACACATTTGAGAGAAATTTTGTGGTAATTTGTGGAAATTATAGGGTAACATTTCTCACAAGACCTGCGTTAGCAATCAACTGAGTCTAAGCATTCTGAACATACGAACAGAAAACATGCAACTTAAAAAAATCAAACCACAATAATTTTTTTTTCTGGACAGTATTTATTCAACCAAAGCTAATTACAATTCACGTACAATATAGGCGCTTAGATGAACCTATTGACTATATAGTTTGAACTCGATTTTCATTTAAATTTCAATATAGCAGCGTTCACAGACTTGTGATTTTTAATTTTTTCCTATACATTTACATTCGCGTTTATAGCAGAAATTCAATATGATTTCAGCCGGTAATGAAATAAATATCCAATTTGTTATTCATAAATAAATTCTAGGTATTTACTAGTGCGTTTAGAGCGACAGTTTAATCCAGATTAAACCTAGAATAAATCACAAAATACAAATTAAAATGTTACTCCAAACGCACTCAGACATATCTAAGAAGTGTGGACTAAGTTAACCCAGTTAAGTTACAGAAGTGGACTAGAGTTTAGAGTCAGGCTTCTAACGTTACTTCAAACTTTCATTGGCTTGAAATAATCTAAGAAAAAGCGGATGCCACATATAATCGTTAGTTTGCTATGTAACAAGTTAGGGTCGTCTTAGGTTAGCAAAATAAAAGTTTTTAAAACTTAACTCGTATCACAAGTAAGTTGTTTTATAACGACTTCTCTGCTGTACTGAGCTACTATTGGCTGCTTCTACAGATACAACCCGAGTAAGAATTATGACTGATTTTAAGTGTAACATTTACCTCTAGAAATAAGATAAACTTTCATGTTTAAAGCGTTAGTATGCAATATACATACAAATAAAAATTATACATTTTTATAACGTCATAAATAAACTGTTTCGAATGGAAACGGTTGATGCAATAATTACATCTTATAGTCAATATTTACTGAAACTAGAAACCCCATTAACTTCATTCGGTTTAGGTATGTAACCTTGAAAACCTGTTCATTTTTAATCTGTGACAAACCGGACTGGAAAATGCGTTCAAATTAAACATGTTTAACACCTCTCGTGTAACCAATGTCGACCAGAGATGAGCGAAATATACAGATGGGTCTTTAGCAGCCTATACTTAGTTCACACTGACTTCGTTTATTCACACAAGGATACGGCGAAGTGCAATATGCTGTTTCTGTAGGTGTACTGATAAACGAAGTTATGGTTGAACAACCCACAACCATGTTGCTATGGCAACCTACAACTATTTTCACGTATCAATATGACGGATAAAGTCCTTCCCCTTCCGCCTCAATGCCTCACACTCCTCGCCATAGAACATATGTGCCATGCTCCATCTGTAAGTTTCTCTAATCTCTGCGGTCAAAGTGTCGTTTATCGAGATGGGACGAGCTTCATCTTGTAGGTGCACTTCCATATCTCGCAGAGGCAAACAGTGGAATGGAACCTGTAGAATATAGCCAGTGGCATGGATAATCGTGTGATGAGTGTCCACGCCAGGACGCCATAGAACTCCACCTCAACTGATTCTAACTCTGGCCTTGTGTTCTGTGTTCTGCTGATCAGCCACAGAGCCAGGTTGGTCACCAGCAGGAAGGTGATGAGCTGTCTTCCTGGACGTCTTCGCATCTGACCTGCAACCACGTCACAATACACACTTATAAAAATCACCTGCTGGGGTTACGTAAGTTTTCCTCAGTCACTTGACCAGGTTTGCTTTCGACTACCAGGTTACATTTTAAAATCGGCAAAAATTCAGTTTCAAAATGATTGGAATTAAAAACAACCGTTTAAACGTTACATCAGCTAATGTCCGAACAGTTGAATCAGTCGTTAGAGTGAGTGAGTGAGTGGGTGAGTGAGTGATAGATTGTGGTCAGCGCTTAACATCGAGGTCTTTAGCGCTGGTGAGGGGTGACATGAGGTGAGTATGGAGCAGAACCGGAATGAAATGGCGGGGGAAACAAGAGATCCCCGAGAAAACCCGTCGACCAACGGCATCGTCCAGCACGGTTCCCATTTGCGAAAATCCGGGGACCGACCTCGCCGGGAAACGAACCAGAATCGTCTTGGTGGGAGGCGAATGGTCTGACCATCCGGCCACCGTGGTCCTTCAGCCAAGCAGGTGGGCCAAGATTTGTGGGTTCAATTCCCAGCTGGGTAGGAAACTGCACACTTAGGCCACGTCCCCGGGTTCAGTACTGGATGTATTTTCGTCCATTCCTCCCCATAATACGGAAGACAATGACGAATAATTATAGTTTCATCCTCTCCTTGTAGACCCAGGTGTTCCCATGAGGTTCAAACTAGACTCTGGACTAGAAATTCATCATCAAACGTTAAATATTTTACTAAACGCAAAAACAGCAGCACATTTTTATATTTTATCCATAATACATTTAATATTCACTTCGTGCTTCTTTCCTCATTATTTTGAACACCGTTCATACAATTATTTCGTGCCGTTATGGTTTCGTTTATGTCTACCTTTTTACACACTTTGTCATGCCACTAAACACGTTGACCCTGTTCTCGACCAGGTTAAGCATTTATTGATCAGGGGGTGTATTAAATATTGCTTTTTACGAGTGCAACGCAAAATTTTCATCTGTGTTGCGTCTGGTTACTCTGCATTGGAATTAAACACACACATGCAATAGAAGACCTGTTTTCGTCGCTCAACACTTGCGCTGCGCTGCGTCGATGCAAATGGCAGGTAGTGATATTTAATCACGGCCCACGAGGTAGTTTTCGTGAATTATATGGACTCTTGACATCCAACATGTTATCGACATCTCTACCGCATACACAGTAACGGATCTCCTGTTCCTGATCCCGTAGGCTTATCAGGAGATGACTTCAGATCTTATACGGAGGAGTTACCACTTCCACCGTTCAGTCCCATTTAACGATCTGATAATCGGATCGTTCAGCCTTTGTAATTTGTTATTGACAGGGTAGTTGAATACCACTGACAGAAAGAGATAGGCTCCTTCCAAGTGCGGCGGTGGGTAGCAAGAACCCACTCACCTAGCAATGGAACTCCACAGGTTAGCAGCGAAGATCCACCTTGCTGAGGGCGAGGCTATCCACCTCTACGAAACCGCTTCGTGCACGAGTCCAGTAAGGCGGACCAGACCATGACCCAGGGACATACCCTGAAAGTCTACTCCCAAGTAGGAGTTATATCACTACCACTTAGAGAAACATACTGAAGGCGAATAAAGTATGTATTAGAATGAGGGATGGTTGGCCTTGGACGGAAGGGGAGGAGAACCATCCGCCATTTTGATACGTGAAAAAAAAATTGCTGGTTACCATATATGAACGTTCGTAACGGGGCTGTGGGTTGTTCAACCATAACATAATTTATGAATATACCCACAAGAACAGCTTATTTCACCACGTCGTATTGTTACGTGAATAAATAAAGTAACGTTGACCTCGGTACAGGCTGCTAATGCTCCATCTGTATTTTTTATTATCTTTGCTAAAACATAACGCAGACTGTATTTTGAACACCTCAGGCTGACATTTTCTCTATCTAGGCTAACATGCCGACCACTGACTATTCTTAGAATGTGATCGTGTCTTACTATACTCGCCCATAGTCAGTGAGAACATGCACATAACTTATCTGAAAGTTATTCTGGAGTTGATGCTCTGAGTCCGAGGTGATATTCCCGGTTTTACAACTTAGGAAAGTGGTGGATGTTGCAGTTAGTCTGCAGATTTTCTCGGGACACTCCCTTCGATACTTCATACTTGGAAATCACGCGACGTCTTCCATGCCGACGCTCAAGACCTAACTGTTGACCGCCAACCAATACATATTTGTATTGTTCTGTGTGACTCATTGTGTACAAACTGTTCACTGTTGTGGTTATGTATGCCTGTTATGTATGTGTACAATTTAATTGATATTATTACATCTTAAAATTAAATAGAAACATGTACTCACACAGTATCATGGAGGTTGACAGCTACACACACGAAAAGGACGACACATTTTGCGCGGAAGCGCGAATCGCTATGTTTCGCCAGGCATGGCTTCATCGGGCGAAGAGAAGACACTGTACTGCATTATGGCGGACGGTAATTAGTTAACCTAGCGGTCAGGAAGTGAACTAGAGAGGTAGGCGGCAGATTTGAAAATGAATTGTGGTTATCGGAGGTTGAGGCCAGATGGCTGTCTGGATATTGTTATGTATTGGTGGGCCAGTTCCCATCGCCTTAGTTCTGCATTATTGATGGATGGTGTTTAGGCTTTTACCACTCTGGTTGTGTAGCAGGAATCAAAATCTAGATTGTGGGATGCTGCATGAGCTGCAACTGGCTTGTCTAGTGATTCCACATTGGTACCAGCTAGGGCATTTTTGGTGTCGGCCCTGTGGCCATTCATCCTCTGCTTGAGGGTGTTGGTAGTGAGACCAATAGACGAGCATTGTTTATACTGTAGCTGGTAAATGAGGTTCTCTGTGGCACAGTTGTAGCTGCCCAGGATGTGGTAGGTTTGGTTAGTGAGTCTGCTATTGAAAGACATGGATGGTTGGTGTATGGCCCAAGTGCCGCAGCGTGGGCTATTGCACGGATGTGACACCTTGAAAGTGGTGGGTGTATTGACTATTGGACTAGATGGTAGTTTGGGGCGAACAAGCTTGTTTCGGAGATTCGGAGGGCGTTTGAAGACCAGTCTAGGGGCTTTGGAAAATATGTTCTGAGTGAGAGGTGAAGATGTTAAGATTTTGAGACCACAGTTGAGGATGGGTTTGAGTTTGTCTAGACCTTCATGATAGGGTACCACTAGAGGTATGTCAGTGCTGTTGGTCTTGGTAGGAGTCCCCTTACCAGACATGGCTAGTTGGATTTGGTTGTGGACCAGTTGTTTCGGGTATCCTCTGTCACAGAATGCTTGAGCTATATATGGTCACACTGTCTGTTAAGGTCCTCCTCACTGGAACATATTCGTTTGTCTCTAGTGGCAAGGCTGTATGGTAGGGATTTTTTTTAGCATGGAATGGATGATAGCTGTTGAAATGAAGGTATTGCAAACTGTTAGTGAGTTTGGTGTGAACTGAGTTTTGAGTCAGGCCATTGTGGAGGGTGAGTTCCACATCCAGGAATACGTGTGAGACAGCGAGTACGACCAGGTGAAATCGAGCATACTGTGGGAGTTCAGGTCATCTAGGAAGCTGGTAAGGGCATCTTCTGTGGAGGTGCAGATCATAAAGATGTCATCGATGAAGCGCATCCAGCAGAATGGTAGTGTTAGTTGGTGGTTCAGAAAGTTTTCCTCCAGTTAGCCCGTGAACAAGTTAGCATAGGAGGGGGTCATACGAGTACCCATGGCTGTTCCTCTGACCTGTAGGTACACTTTGTTCTGAAACTTGAAGCAGTTGTTGATTAATGTGAGTCTGGCTAGTTCGACTAGAAATGCAGTGGATGGTTTGCTGTCCGGAGATCTTTTGTTGAGGAAGTGTTCTATGGCTGATAATCCTGCTGTGTGTGGTATGTTGGTGTATAATAAGGTGACATCAATTGTGACCAGATATGAATTGGGAGGGATGGTGTCTAGGTTTTTAAGGCGTTCCAGAAAGTGGTTTGTGTCTTTGATGTACGATGGCAGCTGTTGCACCCATGGTTGTAGATGGGCGTCCACAAGTACCGAGATACGTTCCGTCGGGTGCCGCATTGCCACGAAGGGGCGTCCTGGAGTTGGCCGTTGTTGCTTGTGGATCTTGGGTAGTACGTACAATACAGGTGTGGTGGGGTTTCAGGAGCGAGAAGTTTATCAGATTTTTCAGAGAGGCCCTGGAGAGGTCCTTGTGGCTGCAGCTGTATTTATGAGGCGTTTAAGAGGACTGTGTAACCTCACACACTTTCAGAACACTCGCTTCAGAACATGTGTTTCACGTGATTACATAATCAGTGAGACACAAGCTTTACTTAATGACATTGTGTTCTTATATTACTGATTTGACCAATCAGTTGTTTCCTAGAGCGAAACCATGTTTTGTTGCAAAAAAAAAACACTTTGATTTGATAAATTGAAGTAATTCTTCTTTGTATCACTTTAAATATAATTGAAACTGCGTATGTCGTAGTACAACAGGTTCACTGGCGATAATACTGAAAATTATCTGACAACAGAAATGCCAAGACGATGATAGCAAATTGAACTAGTACCAGTTTAGTTTGTTAACATACAGTAAAAAATTCTACACAAACCAAAATACAGTAATAATAATAACAATAATAATGGCATTCAAAAACTATAGTATTGTTTCGACAGAATTTCACACAAAAGCACGTCAAAACGAGGTCGAGAGCTCTCTATGGTATACAGAGTGAGTCAGAACAGAGTAAGTTTATTTTGCGTGGTGGTAACTTCAGAAAAATTTTAAGTTGAAAATGTACTTTAAACTTTCACGTAGTAAATTGTAATTGGAGTTATGCTGCCCTGAAAGTCGGCTATAATATGTGATATTATGAAATATAAAAATACCCTTTGTGTATACGCAATAAACACTCTTGATAGTGTCAACACAATGAAAGAGTAAGTTGGCCTAGTGCTTGATTTTATTCGAAGTAATGACATTTTGAAGCCGATTTTCTGAGTAGCAGTACTCCCACTATAGTTCACTTTGTGGAAAATTGAAAACACAGTTTCGACTTAATTTTTTATGAGCTTTCACTACGCAGAGTTAACACAAACAGTCCTGGACTACCCTGCATATGGTAGAAGATAGCAAAGGAATCTCACTAGGTGTCGTACAGATCCTCCACCAGGCATCGAGGATGAAGACAGTCTGCAAGGTGGCCTGGACGAAGGACGCAGCTGACTTGATTAGGACATCTCTACGACCATGCTCGCTGAAGTAGCCGGCTATCATAGAGCATATGTTGGAGACATAGAGACCAGCCTGGGCCACAACTAGCAGCGTGTTGTCCAACTCCAAACACCTGTTGTCATCGTACCTGCAAGTACAGTGCAGCCAATATGAGACAACTAACTCTACCCACCAAACTTGAAATCATACATGTGAATCATTACAACGAATTAGTCCTAAATTGATTATTATTAAAGAATAAATAATTATCGTGCAGGGAGAATGTACTGACGACCCTGATGCATCTGCTTGTTACGGAAGATGAACACGGAATACGGCCCTACGATGGAGTCATCACAGGAATAGTAGAGACAGGGAAACAGAAGCTCGCCGAGAAAACACGACGTCAACCGGCAGCAACGTCCGCCACGTTTCCCATATTGAACAAATAAACCCCGCTGGAGAACAAACCTGAATCATATTTACGAGGAGGCCAGTGAGCAAGACACCGCTCTTACCATGGCCTCTTATCTGTGATTAATTAAAGCTTTCCTTATGATTTAATGTCTTCAAACTGATCCATCTGTTGTCAGTGAAATATCACTGATAATAATGTATTTACTGATTATTATCATGCTGCGGTTGGCTCAGTGTCTAGAGCACTCGCTTCCCACCATGGTGATGCAAGTTCAACACTCGGCGGGGCCGGTCTCCGGAATTTCGCATGTGGGAATCGTGTCGGACGATGTCACTGGGGTCGGAGTTACTCGGTGATCTCAAGCTCCCATGTCCCTTCATACCAACGCTGGTCCATATGTCACCTCTAACCAGCGCTCAAGACATAGATGTTAAGTACTGACAAAAATATCTTGATTCACTACAGCAACGTAAATAGCGGGCAGAATTATGACCAGTTATAAAACATACACACCAGTAAGAATGTAAAGTAGTGTTCGTTCACCTGAGCTCCCTGATTCGGTATGCACACAGCAGTGTTGCTAGCACACTGACAAAATACAGGCTGAGAGTAGTGATGTAGACTTGTAGTAGTGCCAGCTGCTGGTAGCCAGGCTGCTCCACCAGTACCAGGAACAATACAAGGCTGATGATAGCCACAACCAGGCACACTATACCAGCAAACAAGCCCTTGTGTGCTCCTGCACAGTCTACCCGTACATGGTGTGTCATGTTGCCCTTGCAAGCCTGCCAACATTCACCACGTCATACATAGCACACTGACACAATATAGGCTGAGAGTAGTGATGTAGACTAGTAGCAGTGCCAGCTGCTGGTAGCTAGGCTGCTCTACCAGTATCAGGAACAACACAAGGCTGATAATAGCCAGCACTAGGCCCACTATACCTGCGAACAAGCCAATTATTGTGAGTTTCGAAATTAAGTTGTCAGCACTGTGTAATCTACACACTTTGATTGATAAGGTTTTTTTGTTTCCACTAAAAAATTGCAGGAAACAATAATAATTCCGAAAATATAAAAAGTAACTATGACTTAAAAAGTACTCAATTTATCCTGAACCACTTAAAGTACATGTTTAAATGTTCAAGTGCGTGAGTGTATATATATTTCAAAGAAATTTTACACAGAACACTTTTTAATTCTACAAATGGTTTACCTCCTTTATTCAATTATAACTATCATAGATTGTTGGCTTTCTCGGCCACTGTCATCATTTTCTTCGCTTCTGTGGTTGAGCTGCGTCTTGTGTTGTTTCTTGGACAATATAAGATGACAGCTGTGTGGCTGCCGAAACGTTGTCCATGAAGTAACACAAGACGTGGCTCAACCTCAGAAGCCAAGAAAATGTCAATTAAAACTAGTTTTAAATGATGGCTTGTGACTATTTTTGAAATATAGGTAAATACTTGCCCAATATAATAGGCCACTGAATCTTAATGAACTTAATGAACTTAAATTGCAACAAGTGCTATATAAATTCTTGTACAATGAAGAAGCCTGGAGGGTGCCTTCCATAACTAGAACTGGCAAATGCCATATCTTATACATCACCTGCCCACATATATGACTAACCTTGACCCTGGCGACCTGGTTCCCGTAGGCTCCTCCTCCTGCTCGCGCAGAGCACGAATCCTTCCACATGGTGTAGAGTATAACGGCGCAGATGAGACTGTATTCTATGGCGCAGGGGAAGAGGAAGGGACTGGCATCTCTCAC
>PNEQ01105600.1:72715-99963 GCA_003012365.1 Medauroidea extradentata | reverse complement strand
GAAAATACGTTAATTATTGTTTCTGAAGTGCGTCGTCGTTGTTCGTGGCAGTAGAACTGAACGAAACTTGAATTATTGAATAGCGTGTGTCATGTCTGTTGTAGTGGCGGTTTTGCGTTACAAATTCAAATAAAATATGCCCTCATTTACGAGATGCGTAACGGCAATAGCGCGTGTTGTTTAGATTAGTCGATGGACATAAACCAGACATTAACTCGCAGGTATTTATAACTAAGATTACTTTTTTTATATCTTACATTCAGCCCCCGTGCATTTAATGAGTAGATATTGTAGCTAAAATTTATCGGAATAGTTTAATGTAGTTGTAAACATTGCACGACCCTATGTAAATAAAAGTACGTAGCATTATTTGTGTTTACATCGGCGGAAAGATATAAACTGGCAGGAAATAGAAATTAATCAGGGCTTTTTTGAGTGTTCACTTTATTCCGAATCACCTATACTGTTGTAAGTCTATGAATAATCGACTGTACCCAGAGCGTGTACAGGTCTGAGCAATCTAGGCCACTGCCAGATGAATCCGCGAAATTGAAGTACCTCTATCAATTGTGTATAGGCCTTTACATTGCTACTCGCCTCCAGAGCGACAAGAACACAGAGTGCGTGCGCTACAGAGAAAGGTAGAGAGAGAGAGAGAGCTTCGGCCAGGTGGCAAGGCAGCTTGCATGCCCAAGGAGGGGAAGGGAGGGATGAGATGAGAGAGAGAGAGAGAGAGAAATAGAGAGAGGGGGGAGGCAAAGAAATTCCTCACGAGCAGATGTTCGGGCTGGTTTACAACCTGCTCCTCGCTCGCCCGCCAGCAAGTGGCCTTCCCGCTGCATGCTGCATGTCCGCTGTGTATATCTGTACGCGTGCTGCTCACTCGTGACCGCACCTGTACGCCACAACACGCTGCCCTTCCTTTCACGCAACAGGCCCTCCAACATCGTAGAGAACTACACACGTAGTACAAGGATACGGAGGCGATTTTTTCCTCTACTAACGACTGAGAATACTACCGGTATTATTCAATGCTGTTAGTTTCAACCGACTTGCATGTTCCTGAATCGATCTTTTTAAAATAAATATAAACGTGTAAGTTATAAGCACGGTGTGATTCCCGATATAACTCGCCATACTTTTGTATCTTGATGCCTAAATGCATTTCCACATGATCAGATAAGTAATTTGTCGGATAAAATATTTACTTTATAACCATTTAATGAATTGTAATCAACATGACGCGAACACTTAAAAACTTATCGCCAGAGATGTGCACAATTCGTGGTATTCTCTGACAACAGGTTAGACTGCAGAGGTTGTACGTTCGGTCGAAGCCTCCCATTGGCCTACAATGTCATTGCCTGCTGCAGAAGTAGCTTCTGGCCAATAATAATAAGTTTCATGTTAGAGATAGACCAACTTCCTGTACAGCAGTCACACTCGTAAATTTCACCACATAGATACTCGTGGTTAGTATCATTACAGACTGTGCTGAGTTATGTACAGAATAATGAAGAATAGTCGGTCACCTAATAATTACGCGAATATTAACATATCTGTTTATCGAGCTTTTATTAAATTCATCCAATGTAGCTATTTCAAAATTATGTACTCATAGTATAAGACACGACACGAAAATAATCGTGGCGGAGGGGTCAGACCTATCGCCTCCCACCAAGACGATCCGGGTTCGATTCCCGGCGGGGTCGGTCCCCGGATTTTCGCATGTGGGAATCGTGCCGGACGATGCCGCTGGTCGGCGGGTTTTCTCGGGGATCTCCCATTTCCCCCGCCCATTCATTCCGGCGCTGCTCCAAACGCATTTCATGTCACCCCTCACCAGCTCCAAAGACCTCTATGTTAAGCGCTGACCAAAATCTCTCTCTCACAAAAATAATGAGTTAAACCATAAACCAATATCTTGTTAACAATTTTGTTTATTATATTTCAAAACATTATGAGTACAGCCAGTAATTTTTTTAACAGTTTGTTTCAGTGCCTTATGTGAACATCTGCAGTTTTCCTTCATGGTCATTGATAGGATGTTTTTAATTTTTACAGTCTCGGTGTTCTAGCCATAAATCACAGATATGTGGTGTCGCAGTAACCTTGTTCTGATTCGCACAATCAAATAAATGACGTCTATGCACAAATACACTCAATAACCATGTAGCAAAGCTACATACTAAAGGGTAATACAGACGTGAAATGAGGTGGCGGCTCATTTGATACGGACACGAACTTCGCCGCTTATTGGCTGCCCGAGGTTGTTGATACCAACCCCGTGTATGTTTGGCTACTGCATATAAAGGCAGGTTTCCTATCGGCCTGGCTGCCAGCTAGCAGCGTTGCCGCCGTACGCTGATTGGCGGTACGTGTTTCCTCCATGTTGCTGGCCAGGGAAGCCATTTTGCTGGCATGTGTGACTGAATTCGCTGTTCTACCGGCTATTTCACTTCTGTATTCCTACATACTCTGTGGCAGAGCTGCAGATGTGCACGTAAGACAACGCAAGAAGTTGGTGCGGAATTCTTTTCATCAAAAATAGCTGACTGTAAATATGAGAGTATCAGTATTTGTTTTAATATGGTGAAATTTCTATATAAAACTGTATTGTAATGTCATCCGTATAAATATTATCAAAACACTTCTCAGTGGTTGGAAATTTGTACTCAAGAAATTAATGAAGATCAAATAGCCGAGGTTATTACGTCAATATGGTGTCTCGTAGGAATGGGGTCATCATTCCCGCGAACATATTTCTGCAACAGTTTGTTTCAGTGCCTTGCGTTCTGCTTTATGGTCCGCGATTACTAGAGTCACGATTTTATCGCGAAAATATTTTTGCGCCACTTTGTTTCGTTGTATTACGTGCACATCGACAGTTCTGCTTCGTGATCATTGGCCGCGTGTCTTTGATCATGAAGTTCTCTCATTTAACTGCACCAATAAGAATAAGGCAGATGTGACATCATACGTCAGTAGAACCTCAAAATAAGTGAGAGTTAAAACAGCCAATCACTGACCTTGAAGCACAGCTGCAGATGTGCACGTGAGACACTGAAACAAACTTGGGAAAAATGGTTTTCACATAAAGTTCATGACCCTGCGTCTGCCTAATGGGAAATAACAATTTTGTAAGATACATAGGCCTACGCAAATAAAATGTCTTCAAAGTGGCTCACTTCAGGCTGAACAGCCTATAGAGTTGTTGGTCGGACGTGAGGAAACACGTGTGCTCGTGTGATGCTGAAACAAATCAGGCTAGTATTAAAACACGCCGAGACGTAAGTTCGACCCACTTCTGCTGTCTTGTAGATGGAGAAAAAAAACCTATGTGATCGGACATCGCGGAGCGGACATATTTATTCTCGTCATTTATATGATAATGAGGTGTTCGGTGAGAGAAGACACGGGTTGCTCGGAAATCTCAGCGGGTAGGCGAGAAACACGTCTTGTTGATCTGACACAGTGTCGACTGCACTCGCATTGGGTCGCGATGCTGTGCCCTAAAGGGAAACTAAAAACCGGCAGTATATAGCTGTCGATTCTGTTGCTACACAAAGAACTGAAGTTAGACAATTCTAATTGCTTTCTTAACTGCAGTTCGATCTTAAACAATAGTAACGGAAAGTAACGATATATGGTGTCAAAATATCTATCAATATGTATTCTATTCTGCAGTTAAGTTAAAGTTTCATGAATTTTGCCAGAAAAAAAGTTATCAATAGGGACTGGAAAATTTCGCGAATTCATTGACCTGTAGGCTAGAATCCATTGTACTGTGCATACTCAAGCCTCGACTATTTGTCCACTAGCTGCTACTCAGCGGAACAGCAGACAATAAACGAATATACGGGGCTTGAGTATGCATAGTACAATGGATTCTAGCCTGCAGGTCATTGAATTCACGAAATTTTCCAGTCCCTAGTTATGACACAAGATACAAAAATTCAGACTCATTGCGAGAGGATTGCTGGTTAACTTTCAATAAATCTCTTGCAATGATTCTACATGACAAATTAATGATACATTCCATTATTATTTATGTCAAGTAGTTTACAAAGAATATATCCTATGCTTCGTCGAAGAGAACATTTTGATAATACAATTTGAATAAACGTTACGGCTCAAAGACTGAAATACAATAAAATTGTCTAAAATTCCCCTTAAGGCTCGGACGCATTATTGTGCAATTTTATACTTCGCTTCTATGAAAGTCTGAGAAGTTCTGTGAAATGTTATACTAAGGAGTATATTCTATTTACCTTGCGCTACAATATAATCACCGCAGTTGAAATTTTGACGTGTATTTGGACCGGAGTCAGTCCAACTATTTTTTGTATTCTTAATTTGCCTTGCTGTTTGCGACTGAATATACGTTTAAAATGTCAACTGCGATGCTTACGCTGTAGCACAAGGTAAATTACATTCACGCTACGATGTCAAATTTCACATTTTTCTTCTCAAATTTTTAATAAAAACGAACATTAAATAATACATTATGGCGACTGAGGTGAAGCCTTAATAAATAATAATTCTATATTTTCATGAATTTATGTTGGTTTTGTAGAAGATACTTGTAAGTACCGTTTCTTCTTACGAAACAATTTTAGCTAGCATAATTTTCTCATGATGGTGTGTCAAAGTTAACATTTGTATGATACGCTGCTATACAAAAAGTGGAAACTGATTGCCTTATTAAAGTGAAACATTTCACAGTGAAATCGCATTCCATAGGCTACGTAACAAAACATTAAAAAAACTCCCAGTAAACTAATTTTGTGTTTAAAAATGTTGTTGAGTTGGCAACTTAATATTGTATTATTAGTCTGTGATTTTTTTTACTTCGCAATATTACGTTGCGTGTAACTAAATGTTCTATGGTAGCTCATGGGACGTTAGTTAAGAGAAAATTTATTTTATTTAACTGAGTCAATTGGTTTTTACTATTTGCATGGCAGCATGGAATGCAAAATTTGGCTTCAACGCACCGTTGTGAGAAAACTATTACAGCTGAAATTGATTTGTAAGAGGAAACAGCATTTACAAGTCTTATCTACAAAATTATATTTTTTTAAAAAAATATATAAAATAACGATTTTATTCAACTTGAACACCTTTAATGGCATTTGTCATTTTGCCTAAAAGGCGAACTGTCGGGAAATTTACCGACTAATCGGCGTTTCGCTTAAACGGTGTTTTAACCGACAGGCATTTTGCTTAGACAAAACAAAGTGTCCTCATTCAGAGCTGATCCATGCAGGGTGTATGTCACAGTTTATATGATTTCTCAGTCTGTTATTGGATGTATAAGACTCCTCACCACAGCTTGTAACTCACTGGTGTGTGGACATCTGAGTTCCAATGCCATTCGTACACATCTGTACTCCGCTTCGACGTTGTTATTGTCTTCTTAAGACTGACTGACTGTGCCAATCTGAACAAAGTCACTGCTACACCACAAACTTGTGATTTTCTGGCAGGATCTTAAGACACTGAGAGGTACAACATCCAAGAGCCACGACTTTATGGTGAAAATATTTTTGCACAAATTGGTTTAAATGTCTTACGTGCACGTCTGTACTCTGCTTCATGTTTATTGGCAGCGTGTCATTGTTTAGACATATCTCTCGCTTGACTGCACCAATAACAAGGCAGTTGTGACATCATACGTCTGTGTTTTTCCAGTAGAACCCCAAGACAAATGAGAGATAAATAGGGTCAGCAATATTTCGCGAGTTCAACGACCAACATGCTAGAATCCATTATTCTGTGTATACCGAAGTCCTACCATTTGTCCATTACATGCTACTCATTCAGACCGCAGACAATGGACGAATAGACGGGGCTTGAATATGCATAGGACATTGGATTCTAGCATGCAGGTCACTGAACTCGCGAATTTTTCCTAGCCCTAGATATAAAACATCCAATCACTGACCATGAAGCAGAGGTTCAGATGTGCACACAAGACACTGAAACAAATTGATGCAAAAATATTCTCGCCATAAAATCATGGCTCTACTCTACACGTGTGCTGGGATACGCAGCATACGCGAGTTGTAATACGCGCCATTTTTGGGAGGACAGTGATACGAGTTCGAAGAAGAAGAAAAAATAAACTTTTTATAATTTCAGTCGGAAATGCCGCTCGAATATCAAGTGTGTCTGAGGCGTAGTTTGTATGTAGAATATTACAGGTCCGCTCTCTCCAAATGACGTTGTTGGATACAACAGCCTCCGTTCTACGGACTTCGAACCAAACCTGTTATTCGAGTCCTCGGAACGTTAACGACTCGAAAACGTGGAGCCGCCGTTTTGAAACAGTGAAGTCTGATTGGTCTGGGAACAAGAAAACATTTTAGTAGGCTTGTGTGGTCGCTAGTCTGGTTCTAGAACAGCATTGCAGTGTGTCTTGAAGTTAAGTTTTTTCCCCCGTGTTTTAAACGTGCCCAGAATATTTCCACATACGAACACACATTCCAAAGGATGGCGACATGGTATTTTCAAGACACCGCTTACATTATAAGTATTACTTTCATGCCGCCCTACAGTACAAAAACAACTTTTACAGGTTGCTTCATATGAAACTATATGCGAACCTGGATCACGCTGAAATTGCGCACACTGTAAAAAAAACTTCGTAAACAATATGGGAATTTTTAAACCCATTCACATGTTACCATACTTAAATTTGTAAATAAACAGAGCCCGTGGGTTTTTGTGAAAACATTTTACATCACTTTGTTTCAATGCCTTACGTGTACGTTGGCAGCTTTGTTTCATGGTTATTTGCAGCGCGTCTTTGTTCAAGCACGTCTCTCATTTGACTGCACCAATCAGAGTAATTCTCATTTGACTGCACTAATCTGGGTAAGACAACTGTGGCACCCAGGAGTGCCCACAAGTTGCGTATTTACACTTTTTGTTTTTTTTTTTCTTTCAACAATAAAATTTTAATCATAAACGAAAAATGTTTTCATGATTGTACAAGTGCTATCATGGTATTACCTACAAAGTAGACTAGTTAAAACAGAGCAGTTGTAT
Organism: Medauroidea extradentata; assembly: GCA_003012365.1. Taxonomy (NCBI): domain Eukaryota; kingdom Metazoa; phylum Arthropoda; class Insecta; order Phasmatodea; family Phasmatidae; genus Medauroidea; species Medauroidea extradentata. The sequence continues at coordinate 92,910 of PNEQ01105600.1, read as the reverse complement.
TTGTTTACGATTGTTTTAACGAAATGGTAGACTAAATATCTCTCCAGTACTGAAGTGTAACTCGTAGCTTTGAATATATATATATATATATATATATATATATATATATTCAAAGCTCGTAGTAAATTTGCACATTGGGTCTGGTGGCACCATACGTCTGTGGTCTGCCAGAAGAAACCCAAGACAAGTGAGAGTTAAAACATACAATCACAGACCACGAAGCAGAGCTGCAGATGTGCACATAAGACATTGAAACCAACTGATGCAAAAATATTTTCGCAACAAAATCGTAGCTCTATAGCATTACATACGCCGGTCAATTACAACACAGATTTTCTGCCTCACACACATAGATACACACACAGTCTATCTAGGGACATCATTACCCAACTGTGTTTGCTTTTCAAACATTGGCACAATAGGTACACGTGTATTTTTAGTTCCGTAGGAAAAAAATATTTCTTGCACATTACAGCGCATTTGATCCTCGCGGTAGAGGGCGCCCTTACGAATCGCTCTTTATTTTTGCAGTGGTTTCGAAACAAGCAAATTAATACTAATATCAAAAATTCATTCTTACAGTTTTAACACTTATATATCAACGTAAGAATGTGACTGGATTCAGTTTCTTGGATGTACTCCATTGCAAATTGCAATGGAGTACGTCCATGTAACTGAATCCAGTCATGCACTCCCATTGCACAGTTCTTTCAAAGATCGTGTAAGTATGTGAGTTTTTCTGCTGCAATACACCAAACAGATTTTCAGATTTTTGCCCCTGAAATATCACGTATTTTGTTGTCAAAATAAGCAAAATAATTGTAAGCTAGCAATTATTATACATTATTTAAAAAACTCTGAGGCAAAATTGTGTATCGTATGACAGTACACATTCTCAATTAAAAAAAAAATTGGTTAAATAATATTTGAGATATTTGCAATTGTTTGAAATAAATGAAATATCATGGCCTTAACGGAGATATTTTCAGCGCAAGTGAGGGGTGACGTGAGGGAAGTACGGAGTGGCGCAGGAATGAAGAGGCAAGGCAAATAGGATAGCCCCGAGAAATCTCGCCGACCAAAGTCAACGTCCGGCATGAGTCCCGTATATAAAAAATTCAGCTCAACCGCGCTAGGAGTCAAACCCAAACACAATTTTTGGAATTCGTTAAAAAAATGTATACGGGTTTGGATTCTAATTCGTAGGGACCCTTGTTTTCTCATGAAAAGAACTTTGCCCCTCTTTGTTTCAGTGCCTTACGTACACATCTGCAGTTCCGCTACATGATTATTGGCAGAGTGTCTATATGAAGAGCCACATCTCGTTTGACCGAGCAAATTACAATAACGTTCCTGCAACAGCACCAGTCTGTGATTTGCCGGTAGAATTCCAAGACTCGTGAGAGTTATAATATCCAATCACTGACCACGAAGCAGAACTGCAGCTGTTTACGTAAGGCACGGAAACAAAGTGAGGCAGAATTCTTTTCGCGAAAAACATGGGGTCCGTACTAATTCGTCCAAAAACGGAATCACGAAATTTTTCAGTCACTAGGAACAATTAAAATCGTTTATTGATATGATTAGATTTTTGTAAGAAACACTTTGTACGTGTAAATAGCCAATTTTACCTTCAAGAAAAAAATGTATGTTGCTTAGAGTCAAGTCAATAAAAACGAAAGTTGAGAAATCTGAGATTGTATCTTTTGGGATTTCGATGGAACTAAAAAGTTTACGACTCGGAACTAGATTATATATAACGAGTTGATATGTGTTTATCAGCGTCTGTTTATATCTGGTGACCTCCGAAGTTAGTAGCTACGGTGTTACGAACTTTGTATTATTATATTTTTGTTTGTACTGCTATGTTACGCGTGGCAACAGATCACAAATACAATTAGAAGGGTATTTTTTTCTTTGGTTAGTTAGTTGGAAGTTGTAATGGATCCTTATAAAAATTAACTTGCCATAGACATATTGGGTACGCAGATGAATGCAGGTGAGCATTCGTAGAGGCATGCAAAATTCACGTTATAATTTGATAGTAGACTATAAGCTAGACTTAAACGGACTGTATATACTCGAGTACAATCTGTGAGTTTTTTGGACTCGAATCTGTGAAGACGGTTAAGAGGAGTCTTCGCCGGTGTCGAATTTCCACCTTTGACGCGTGGGAACAACGCATCGATCGGAGCCAGTGTCCCAGACAAGAAGCATATCGCCTCTATTCGCAGAGCGCCAAACTGGCGTGCAAGGTTTTCCTTGTAGTCTTTTTCCTACGGGTCTTCAAGCGGTGACCACAACATTTTATTTTTGAACAGTATGAAGTAAAGACTAACGCATGCCTCTCGCTTTGCAATTTACTAATTCATGAAATATTTTCGGAGTTACAGAAGTAAAAAAAACAGTTTTTAGCCGTTTTGAGAGCCCCGAAAATCATGTTTATAACAAGCGTGCTGAATTTTTGAAAACATAGAAGCGTCATTTTCATGTGTGTGTTAGTTTCGTAGATAAACGTAATATGAATAAAATAAGCGGTTTCGCGCAAAAAAGAATGCACGTGACAAGCTGCAAGCCGTTCATACGCTAGTCGAGGATTCCGGTTCACAATTGCTAATATAACAGTAAGCGTAGAACATGTCATTCGCACAAGAAGTAACCTCTTTGTATTCTTATTTACCGATTCACAACACAAAAAAAAAGGTCGTGTGCATAGAGATGCTGACACAGGAAATGGTAATATTTCATTTCTTGTGAGTACGCATAGGACAGCAACCAATAACAGCAAAGGATTTTGTGAGTGTCCGCCATGTTGGTTTAACCTCCAAAAATACACGAGAACAAAACAAAGCTAGAATAAATATGTTAATATTAAGAAGTATGTTTCTATATTGTAAATAATGTTTTACGCTGCGCAGATTATAGGAACTTTGTTTCTATACTTCCTACTACCTCCAAATACGATTCCATTTCAAACAAGTTTCAATGGCCTTCGGTTGACTTGTATACAGCAAGGAATATTTCAAATTCACCGAAAAAAATGCCATTGGCTGAACATAACAGTAAGAATCCAATTTTGAACTAATTTTGCACGAGGCTTCTGGTCGTTCAAAGTTTCTACTGTAATGTTATATGTTCTGCGCTAATGTTTTTTAATTGTGAACCGACCTTTATGTGTATAAGCCCTTTACAGGACATTGATCACTCTACCGTTGTACTTTTAACTATTGGCTAGAAGTGATCGCTGCGGCAGACTATGACATTGTCGGCCAATGAGAGACGTCAAACGAATATATAACAGCTTGCAGTCTAGTCTGTTGCCAGAAAATAACGGGAATTTCACACAGCCCTATTCATAATGCACTACTATCTCTCAGCATGCTGCCAGTAAGAGCTGATCTCAACTCGAGTATACATAAGATTGCACAATTTCACTACAAGATTTTTCACGGATGATTGTTACTGAAACACTTCCTTGAGAATTATGAACCATATACAAGAGCAGACCTGCACTCACATATTACCGCGCTATCTTGTCACACATACAACTGTCCACTCACCGCAGCAGACAATATACAAGTAACTGAGGAGATAGCGTACACAGGACTGTGCAGTCCAGCCTGCTGGTCGTTGAACCCGTGACATTTCCGGGCCTATAATCATTAAAATGTTCGTGAAATTCATACCACTAACTATGCGTACCGTTAAAATAATAATGTTGTTGAAAATTATTTTTTTATTCAGTACTGAGTACATTGAAAAGACTAATGACGGAATATTTTCGCGAAAATCTTGTAGCGCCCAACTATTTGTAGCGTTGAAATATTTATTTATTTATTATCTGCAAAGAGTCATACAGGTTAAATATTACAAAATATGTGTCTCCATGAGCAATAAGTTAGCTCTAGTTGGAGACTACACCTCTGAATTAACAAGACAAAGCAGTAGGCGGTACGGAGAGAATGCAAGTAGCATAAATATACAATATTGTAGAAGCTTATCAGTTTTATACACATACCTAATAGTTAGGGACCCTGGTTTTTATCGAAAAGAATTTTGCCCCACTTTGTTTCAATGCCTTACGTACACATCTGCAATCCTGCTTCATGATTATTGGTATAGGGAGAAAAGATAGAAAACGACCTGCGCGCATGCGCAGAAGGAGGTCGTTTTGTACATTGTCTTCCTATAGCGAGTCTATATGAAGAGCCGTATATCATTCGCCTGAGCCAATTACAATAAAGTCTTTGCAAAACCTCACGGCTGTAATTTTCCGGTTGAATCCCAAGGCTCGTGGCATTAAAATATCCCATCACTGACCACGAAGCAGAACTGCAGATGTGCACGTAAAGCATTGAAACAAAGTGGGGCAGAATTATTTTCGCGAAAAACCAGGGTCCCTAATAACAATATAGAAAAAACATGATAGAAGCAAACCAGTCTTAGTTGGATACACACACAATAAGCTAATAATAATGATAATAATAGTAGCAGTAACGTGGCATATTTGGACGTTTTACAAAAGAGAAGACAGAAAACAGACACGTTAAGTACACAATGATAAACATGTCGAATAGTAAAGATGAGAGACTGCGTACGGTCGCTTGTAATCTGCGATGTTATATATTGTGTGGTGGTTGCAGCCGGTGCAGCAGTGCTGGCGACGCACGTGGTGGACGTCGCGAGAACACACCCTCCACTTCCGGTGTTTTGAGGCGCTGGGTAACTTGATGCTCTTTCTGCACCACAACCTTTCTTCCTTCGTCTTTGTGTAGCCCGTCGCGTCTTCTGCCCTCTATCGCTCTAACCTTCCCCGAGCGACAGATCTAGTCTTCCTAGAGACACAGCTAGATAGAGGAAATTCGCGAAAATATCTGGCGCCACCGAATTTCCAAAGCATCTCACTTATTGCACCTTATTTGTAGAGACTTGAAAAATACACGTTTAATTTTCGCCACACGCTATAATTCAAACTGTCAAGTCTATGCGACATTTGCAGTTCTGTGACGTACTTGAATACTCCAGCAGTTCGAACGTTGTTCTCATGTTTGCCCATCATTAAATTTATTTATTTTTCTCATGTTCGCCCGCTATTTACTTATTTATTTATTTCGTCTTTCATTTTCTTGGTGAAGTTAAGGCTAACATGCCTTCTCTTACACTGAACCATATTGTAAACAAATATCACATGCGCAAAGGTAGCAATAACATGAGTTGAAATCTAACGAGAAACAATAGAAAATAGTAACTAAGTATATAAAATTGACGTAGTTAAAATAAAATAAGCTGACAGCTGCCAAAACTTAAATTAAAACTAATCTAAATCCTGGAATATACTTGCAGCTTACAGCTGTAATAAGAAAACGCGTGGACGATAAGATGACTCACGAGCATGATTCTGTTTCCGTCATAGGTAGACCGTCGTCGCTGTGACAAGCTCACCGTACATACGGAGGGGGTTCATAGCCTGCCATAGGGAACGTCATACGACTAAGAAAATTAATAACTTGTGTATATTGCGTATAATTATTTGGTAGTCTACTGTCAGTTGTTACTTCAGTAAATGTGAAACTCGACTGTTCTACAACACAATTAACATGCTAATTCTTATGTTATGAATGTTTTGGAAGACTGTAAAGTACGTATTAATATTTTCCATAGCATTTTGAGAAAAAAAAGCATACATACGGAAAAAGCTTGTGTCACTCCTGTAGTTTGTAGAAGGTCAATTTTCTACTATTTATAGAGTACTGAATCCAAAAATCCTATAAATTTAGTATTAACTACCGGAATAAGAATGTCTGGCAATGTATTTCCGACAATTTTTTTGATAAAAACGTAAAATTGCGTATTTCACACAGTTAAATTTTTAATAATTCCAACAAAAACAATACGAAACTAGTATTGGGCGACATATGGCACACAAACTACATTTCGGTGCATGTTTATCTTAGAATGCAGCAACGCGTTTCTTCGTTACATAATAGCGGTATTAGTGGAAACACATTTCATTAATTTTCTCGGGGAAATATGCCATAAAGAACAAACATCTGCTTAAAACTACGGGTTTAATTAGAAATTATTTATATTAACGTGATATCTCTTAACGTTAAAATATTTTACTGCTAGGTAGAGACCCACGACGTACTGCCGTCCGTCGATAGCCGAGCACAGACATCATCAGCCTCCGGCACATCATGTTACGGTGAGGTCTAAGGTGTCCGACCCACCATAGAGCAGAACATGAACGTAATTATCTAAATAGCCGCTCCCCTCCTACCTAAATTATGTAGCATAACTTCGTAGTATTCTGTATTATAAACTATGTAGAGTAATGTCACCGTAATTAGAACAGCATATTTCATTAACCGTAATCCTCACCCTTAACTTAAACACGTAACTAGTTTCAGTATAAAGTGCCTACCTCTGACTACCGCCACCCAACCACTTTAAATCATGTGTAAAATAGGTAAAACGACAGTTTTGTTACAGTTTGAAGTGTATTTTCTTTTCGTAATGACACAACTGGTACACGTCGAATAGTTTGTTTAAAAAAACGTATTTACGAACACGCTGCAGCGCATCTTAAGTACTTGGCAGGCGGCATCCTAAAGAATAGTGAACGGTAACGTTACCAAGTTTGAGTGGATTCAACATGAACTTTGACGCGAAGTTACGTAACTACAGCTAATCAGAAGAGCCGTTGTTTTTTGTTGGCGATGGACACTGAAATGTATATATTGTGCGCGCGTGAACACACGTGTTTATGTAACAATAAATCGAAAAAATTCAAAAATGCACAACTGAAAGAATCACTGTGGGCCCAAATTGATGTGAAATTAGGAGCTGTATGTGAGCTCAGGTTGTGTATATGCTGAGTAGAATACGATGTTAACCACGTTTTAAAAATAAGCATTTTGGCACAATCGTATTGGCCCTGTTTAACAATTTAAATATTACATGTACAGAACGATAACTATACATGACGGTATAACGCAAAAATTTTTTGTGCCAACCAACCCTTGAAAACGACATATATTATTGGTAGAGCCATTGATTTCTGGTGATAAGAATTTTTAAACAGTTTGTTTCAGTTCCTCATGTGCACATCTGCAGCTGTGCTACTTGTTTATTGGTAGAATGCAATAGTGCAGTGACCACTCGCTCATTTGACTCCGCCAATCATAACAAGAGTACAGAAATCCCACACGTCTATGATTTGTGGGTGGAACGCAAAATCACAAAGAGTTAAAATCATCCAATCACTAACCACGAAGCACAGCTGCAGATGTGCACATAAGGCATTGAAACAAATAGTTGCAAATTTCTTTCCACCAAAAATCACTGGCTCTAATTACTGGGTGTTATACATCTGATAGAACGTAGCTTTCTGCGGACCTATAATAGGCATCAAATATTACAATAGCTGGATTCATATGGACTCAGCTCTACGCACAAGCGTAAATAAGCCAGGAATCTTCTAGTAAGCTTAAAGTACCTTGAATCCCAGCAAACAGTCAAGTTTTCCCGCGATAAGCCATCATCTCTAGGGAGAACATATAATATTCTAGGTGAATGTGTCGAAACCTGTGTCTTTAGTTTCATTGGCAGTCTTGTAGTTAAACTTATTGAAGACGCATATTCCAAAAGTTCAACGTGCAATTTCGAACAACAACGGAACATTTTCTAAGTAAAGGAAAAATTAATTAAACAGGCTCCCTGCTAACTTCACTAAGGTGACTGCCTGCTCGGGCTGCTGAGCGGGGTGGTGTGGTTCAGCCGTTACAAGATTATGCGAGAACTGCTCATCGCACATAAGTAGGGACCCCTCCATGATTTTCGCAAAAAGAATTTTCAACAACATGTTTCAGTTCCTTATGTAAACATATGCATCTCTGCTTCATGCTTAGTGGTTGTATGTTTTAACTCTCATACGTTTTAGTGTTCTACCCGCAAATCACAGACGTGTGGTGTCGCAATAACCTTGTTCAGATTGGTGGCGTCAAATGAGAGACGTCTCTGTAGAAATATATTCTGCCAGTAACCATGGAGTAGAGGTAGAGGTGTGCACATAAAGCACTGAAACAAACTGCTGCACAATTCTTTTCGCAAAAATCAGGGGTTCCCTAAACTCAAGTAGAAACTTGAAAAGTTCGCGGGTTCACTGCCAGTAGGCTAGCCTCCAAGAATATATGTGTATTCAATTAAACAACAACTGTTTATTGGATGCTCGCGGACACTATTGGTCCTGCATTTAATTGATTCGTTATTATTGTCTCAGCGCTCTCCAGGTGGTGTCAAATAAGTTAACGACCAATGGCGAACGTGACACAAACTTTAAGATGTTTGAAATCTAGATTGTGCCTAAACAAAAACGCGAATTTTTCCGATCCCATATTTTTAGAGTCCCGGATTATTCGCGAATTCATTTGAGAAAACAATAGAATTCAAACATCTGTACACGTTCATTACTATAGATATTGGATCGCTGTTCATGAAGCTCTTCCTTGAGCACTGTGAACCAATAGCAGACCTGCATGAAAACACTCACAGACTGCCGCGCTACCTTGTCCATGTACAACTGTCCACTGACTGGAGCAGCAGACAATATACAAGTATCTGAGGACATAGTGTGCACATGACTGTGCAGCCCAGCCTGCAGGTCGTTGAACCCGCGACATTTCCGGGTCTCTACATTCAATACGTCATAAAATTATAGCGACACCAGCGAAAGTCTCATCATATAGGGTAGTTGTCTTGGAGAAGACAGTACGGCAGTTCAGTAACTTGCACCTAGAGGCTAGTGTGAGGCGTGATGTGCATGTTGTCTCGTCCTTACCGCTACTGCCCTAGTGGCTTCCCCTGATTCGCCGGCACAATAACAAATCAGGCACAGCCATTGCCTTGGGAGAGCTAAAGGAAGTGTTGAAACGACCCTTGCCAGATCTAAGTCTGCAGCCTCCTACTAGAGACGCCTAAGCTACTGCACTTACAGACGTGGAAGGCACAAAACACGTTCACTTAGGCAGGCGGCCACCTTAAGAGTCTGTGATAGTCACCATTTTGTAGTTTATATCACAATTATTCTTCTGGGTAAATTTAAGCAACTTTAACCATGGCCGTCTTTACTAGAAGGCCGGAGTCTTGAATGTGGCAATGCTGCATCGGAGGCCTGCGCCTGGTCGCTCATTGGCTGCCCTAGTCAGTGTAGACGTGTACACGCCACTAAAGTTGCATCTATACACGTTGCAAAGACTAGGGTGGCCAAGAAGTGACAAGCAGCAGGCCCCAGATGCAGTGTTGCTACGTTCAAGACCCCGGCCTTCTACTATAGACGGCCACGCTTTAACCTAACTGCAGAATATAATAAATATTGATAGAATCGTAGAAACCATAAAACTTTATTTCCCGTTACTGTTGTTACAAACAGAATTGCACTTAAGAAAGTTATAAAAATGGTCTAACTGCAATTCGATCTGTAACAACACTAACGACAAAAAAATATTTACGGTGTCTAAAATTCTAACAGTGTTCATTTTACACCGTAGTTAGGTTAAAGTTGCAAAAATGATGCGAGAAGAAAAGTTATGACACAAAATACAAAAATTCTAGACGGTGACTATCTGACTCTTAAACGCGTCAGGGAAGTGTGCAGTGGCTTGAAGAAGGGCGACATGTGACCGGAACTGTGTTGCAGTGAGGCGTGTCTGGACGTACACCTGCTTCACGCTACATAGGACAAGCCAGGCTGTTTCACCGCACATCATCTCTCTGCCTACAACTACACTTACTACACACTACGTATGTATCAACTTTACGGCCTGTGGAATAAGTAGACACCATATTTTCGCAGGAAAGAATTTTGTCCCGGCCTATTTCAATTATACAGTAGAACACTGTTATGACAGTTCTCAAGGGACCAAAGAAATTTAGACTTAATAATTGGGAAAACTTTATAACAGGGCAATTTTATATTGAAAAACATGTCTGTGGAACCAGAGATCGTAGCTTTATAGGCAGGAAAATGTTATAATTGCGGATGTAATAAAAGGGTTCCACTGTGCACATCTGCAGCTCTGCTTCATGGTAACTGGATGCAAGTCTTCGTGGAGAGCCGTCTCTCATTTGCCTGCGCCAATCAGAACAAAGTTATTGCGGCAGCATAGTCTGCAATTATAGTTGGTAGAAACCCAAGACAAGCGATATTTAGGGACCTGATTTTTCGGAAAAGAATTTTGCCCCACTATGTTTCAGTGCCTTACGTGCACATCTGAAGTTCTACTTCGTGGTCAGTGATTGGAGATATTTTAATTCTCTCGAGCCTTGGGATTCTACCGGCCGAGAGGTGCTGCAGAGACTACATTGTAATTGGCTCAGACAAATTATATACGGCTCTTCATATAGACATGCTGCCAATAATCATGAAGCAGAATTGCAGATGTGAACGTAAGGCACTGAAACAAAGTGGGGCAAAATTCTCTTCGCGAAAAACCAGGGTCCCTAGCGATATTTAAAACATCCAATCACTAGAGACACGGAAACGTCGTGGGTTCAACGACTAGCAGGCTGGACTGCACAGTCCTGTGTACATTATGTCCTCAGATACTTGTACACTGTCTGCTGCTCCAGTGAGTGGACAGTTGTACATGTGACAAGGTAGCGCGGCAGTCCGTGAGGGTTTTCATACAGGGCTGCTATTGGTTCACCCGGATACTTGGAGCCAGTAATTAATGGTAAATCAATACTTGCACAAGATATATCTCAAATGTATATGTGTGCACTTAAAGTTGTGTTCTTGCCATTAGCTTTAGTCTGCAGCATAAAACTTACCAGCGTTTGACCCGACAGTTCAAAAGTTCGGTGTCTTAAGTAGGCCTATTTAATCTTCTTGATTGAAGTGCAGAAAAGTTTACATCTATCAAATATAATTCTGATACTCAATAAAATATTCTTTGTGGCAAAATTATTTCGCGAATGTCATCGTCCCCACGGAAAATATGTTTCTTTCTGATCGTGACTGACAGTTAAAACAAGTGTGGAAACAAACTGCCGAGATAAATATAAAACTAGAAACATTTCAAACACAGAAAATGTAATAGAGTATAACAACACACGTAGCAGGTAACCTAACCATAACACAACATAAAGTAGAATGATGTCTGGGAAAGTTTTGTTTTTCGAAGGCGGATCTGATGTGACAGTAGAAATAGTTTTCATGATGTGTGTTCTAACAAAGATGTATCGTGGTAATGAATACTTGTGTGGTTAGTATGAAGTTTATTTTCGTTGTTAAAAGGGAGAACTGATATAATTAAATTAATATATCAATATGCGATTCAACGTCTCTTATTTCCTTCACAAGGACACCTTCAATTTTCGCATCTTCGCCACGAATAAAAATTATAAGGAAAAGGAAGACGGCCATACACTAAATTACCATTACAATAACTTCGGCTGGGTAACGTTTACAAATACCTTCTTTCGACTCAATGAAAAGACAATTCTTCTATGTAAATTATTTACAAATTTGAGAAGTTGTATCGGTTACAGTTATCTACGGGTATGTATCTTTTTCACAGAAACGTCCAACTGCTAGCGACAGTGGATAGTCGAGAATTTTTTTGTGGGAAAATACTAACTAAAATGACTGGACAAAAATTACGTGACACGATTCAGCTATTTGTAGTGTGAACAACAAATGTTCAGTATTGACCTAACGAAATTATCACTGGCCCAGTGACATCACAATACAAGATCTACGGAAGAAGGGCGTCGGACTCGTGACTGATACATATAAACATAACAATCACAATTCTACACAAATTATCACTCTCTCTATGAAATTTTAAAGACCGGAAGAATCAACGAAATCCTTCCAGAGCAAGCTAGATTATATGTTATAACTCGGACCTGAAAAATTAGTGTTTTCTTTTGGACACAAGCTAGAATTCAAACAATTGTAATTGGCTCTTTGACTTCTTTGACACCTCCTGTAGAGCGCTCAGCCAATAATAAAGAAACAATGTAGGTCCAATCATGTGATAGTACTATGCCAGAGAGCAACCAATAAATAAGCAGCTAGCCTACAAGGTCAGCGAACCCTCGGGTTTAGTTTCAGTCTCTATTTATAACATTTATGGAGTCACTGATTTTTTGTGAAAAATTTTGCACCAAATTGTTTTAGTGCCTTATGTGCACATGTGCAGCTCTTCTTCGTGGTCAGTGATTGGATATTTTTCTCAGCATCTCGGGGTTCTACCTGCTAATCACAGATGGTAAGGTTAGTGGACTTTACGAGTCGTCGACAGCGAAGTCATTATAGACGGTGACACACAACTCAGTACAATGGCAGCAGCTGGGAGAAGAGTCGGCCATGACCTTTGTTGAGGAACCATCCCAGCACTTGTCTGGAACGATTTCGGTCAACCACGGAAAACTGATCGGGATCGAACCAGGATCCTACCGAATGCGAGTCCAACGTGTTACCGTTGCTCCACCTCGCTCAGTGCAAATCACAGACTTGTTATGTCGCAGTAACCTTATTCTTATTGGCTCAGGCAAATGAGCGTCGTCTCTGCACAAAAATATTCTGCCAATAATCTTGAAACAAATATGAACATGTGCACGTGAGGCATTGAAGCAAGTTGGTGCAGAATTATTTTCACCAAAGTCATTGGATCTATATATTTGTTTTACGGATGAATGTGACTCAAATAGTTGGGTGAAACTAGCATTTCACTGGAGCAGCAATCAATGAGGGGACTGCTCATGTGCGTGAATGCATAATATATAGCGATGGTGGTTTATCGTGGAAAAAATTGACTCTTTGCTGAGTTTCAACGCACGTTCAGCTTACCAGAAGATGACTGACTTTCGCTTGTACGTGGAGCTGTTGTCCTATTTGACAGAGCCTATAGGAATCACGCTATTGAACAATTTGATGACTGTTATTTGTCCGCAGATGGCTACGTTGTGTTACACGTACGCCACCCAATCATATATTTCGTTGGAAACCACAGTGGTTTCAAGGGTATGTTGGCACAAAAATTTTTTGCGCTATACCATCATTAGAGATGTTCATTAGAGATAATCTTTAGAGATGGTAATATTATATCGCGAAGAATGTTTGTGCCAACATACCCTTGAAAACACTGTGGTTTCCAGCGAAATATATGATTGGGTGATGGACATGTGACACAGTGTAGCTGTCTGCAGACCAACAACAGGCATTTAATATTATAACAGCGTGATTCTCATCGGCTCAGTCAATTAGAGTAACAGCTTCACGTACAAGCGAGAGCCAGTAATCTTTTCATAAGCTAAACGTACGTTAAACACGGCAAACAGTCAATTTTTTCCGCGATAAACCATCATCTCTAACCATCGTCTCTAAAAATACAGCAAAGCCTAGTCTGTCAAGTCAGTGAACTCGCACAATTCTTGTCTTGACGAATGGCAGACACAGTCCTCGAATCATCTGGGAGAGAGGTCGCGACAAGGCGACTTGCAGAAACGATGCGTAGTTTGAACTCCGCAGTTTGAGGATGCGCCCGTCTGACTCCTGACCTGCAGTCCGGCGCCCTTGGCCCGTGCACTGGCCGCTGCAATTGTTAAGTCCCGTGTTCGATCAGCGCCAAGTGAGGACAAGCCACGTGTCAGTGTTGCAACAACCATACTTCTTCTCAACCATTACACTGCTTTATTACAGTCTTCGTGGTTGTCATTGTTAGATACCAGGATACTTATCAGGTTCAACAACCTTCCGGCTGGACTCCAAGTCCTGTCTACACTCTGTCTTCAGATGTTAGTAGGGACCTGAAAAATTCTTGTTTTATGTAGTGTACGAGCTAGTATTCAAACCACCGTATTTTCGTGTCATTTTCGGAATTGGCTTTTGACTTATTCACAGGGACACGTGATTTTCGAGAAAAGATTATGTCACCAGTTTGAATCAAAACCGTGTTCTGACTGGCACAGTCAAGCAAGTGACGCATCTACACAAACACATGCTGCCGACAGCTACGAAACAGAACTACAGATGTATACACAAGACATTGAAACGAAATGTCCTGTCCCTAGTTATATTTGAAACCTCCAACAGAGCACTGAGCCAATATTAAAGAACAGCTTGATACAGACTCAGCCATGTGTATAGAGACACGGAAATATCGTGGGTTCAACACCCAGCAGGCTGGACTGCACAGTCCTGTGCACACTATGTCCTCAGATACTTGTATATTGTCTGCTGCTCCAGTGAGTGGACAGTTGTACATGTGACAAGGTAGCGTGGCAGTCTGTGAGTGTTTTCATACAGGTCTGCTACTGTTGGTTCACAGCCCTCAAGGAAGAGTTTCATCATCAGCGAGTCAATCGAGAAAGTAATTAACATGTACATGAGTTTGAAATCTACCGTCTTCTCAAATGAGTTAGCGAAACTCCCGCGTCTCTAGTCATGTGGTATCACTGTGTCAGCGAGCAGCCTATGAACAGCTGTTATCTACTTGAATACTACACACATGTTCTTGGAAGCTACCTTACATGTCAGTGAATCCACCAATTTTTCCGCTCTCTAGCTATTGGTTCATTGGTAGGAAGCGGAAAAATTTTGCATGCCTGTCATGAGGATTAAATGGACTTCAAACGTGTATACACTGCAACAACACGTACTGTCGGATCACAGTTTATAAGTGAGGGTGGATGGTTCAACAACCGGCAGGCTAGAATCCAAAGTTCTGTACACTCTAGCCTCAGCAATTCGTACGTCGGCTCTTGTTCCAGTGATCAGTTCAAAACTTCTAGGCGTGTTTGATAAACCGTGAAACAATTGTAAAATAAAGTTACGTGCACACATGCTTGAAGTCTAAAAACAGAGCCTGTGATTTTTCGTGGAAAACATTTTTTGAAACAATTTGTTTTAGTACCTTACGTGCACAGCTGCAACTCTGCTTCATGGTCAGTGATTATATGTTTTTAACTCTCAATGTATCGGGGTTCTACCCGTGAAATGCAGACGTGTGGTGGCGCAGTAACCTTGTTCTGATTGGCGTAGTCAAACGAGTGATGCCTTTGCTCAAATACACTGTCATAGCCATCTTTAGTAGAAGGCCGCGGCCTTAGATCTGGCAACCCTGCCAAGACGGGTCATTTTAACACTTCTTTGTCTTGCCAACGGCAACGGCTTCCCCTGATTCGGCGGCATGTAGGGCACAATAACGAATCAGGTACAGCCATTGCCTTTGGAGAGCTAAAATAAGTGTTAAAATGACCCTTCCTGGCATGATTGCCAGATCTAAGGCCTTGGCCTTCAACTAAAGATGGCTATGACACTGTGCATGAAGCAGAGCTGCATATGTGCATGTAAGACAATGAAACAACCCTTACGCAAAATTCTTTCCACCAAAAATCACTGGCTCTATCTATATATTGTGATGGAATTTTGGTTTACGTACCAGCGTGTTACAGTACCTTACGCGCACATCTACATGTCTACGTCATAGTTATTGGCAGCGTTTCTTTGTGTAGAGGAGCCGCTTATTTGCCTGTGCCAATCAGAACAAGGTTACTGCGACACCGCATGTCTGTGATTTGCAGGTAGGACCCAGAGACGCTGACATTTAAACCATCCAATACCTGGCCATGAAGCAGGAGGGTTTACGCTCGAGTTTTCAGGCGCATGCTAGTTGGAAGCCGGGTGGTCTTTTTCAGGACATGGAGATTGTATTTTTGTTTGGGTCTTCAGTATTTTCAGTATTTTAGGTTAAAAAAAATAATTTCTCCGTGTCCAGAAAAAAAACCACGGCTTCCAAATTGCAAGACAATGAAAACTCGAGCATATCCCCCCAGGACTGCAGATGCTCACATAAAGCACAGAAATAAATGTTTACAAAATTATTTTCACAAAATATTATTGATAGCACTTTTTGCTGATCAAGTTGGGGAGGGGGGAGGGTAGAAGACATAGTCAGTCCCAAAAAATATTTAAAAATATAAATGCGAAGTAAAATACTGAAAAATATTATCTTACAGTTTTCCTAAGAACACAACCGTGGTTACACAATGTTGTGTTGCTACAATATATAGAATAATATATTTTTTTAATTGATAATAAATTAATTGTATCTTTATTTAGATATAACGTTCTGGTCTCTATATCCCAAAAGGTTTTGTGGTATTTAGTTTGTGTGTGTTTCAAGTGCTAACACAATGATAGAGAAACGTTGAAACAGAAGATTCAGAATGTATCTAAATTGTTTTATTTCAGCACAAAAGGTTTTCACTTTTCAAACATAACATATTCTTAAAAATAATACAACTTCTTGAAGCGGTATATTAAATTTTTTGTGTACGTAAACTGCTTAAACAGCACCATTTTGTACTTTAATATTCAAATTTTTCTGCGGGGGGAGAGACCCCCGGATCTCCCGTTTTTTTATTTGGGCGTAAATATTTCTACTTTTCAAGACATATCTCTGCCCCCTTCAAAGACCCAGAGCCGGATCCGCACCTGAGCATAGGCTAGCCGCTTAATCTGGACAAATAATTAGACTTGGTTGGCTTTAACTGGTTTGCATCTTAACCTTCGTTTAGAAGGAGAAATAGGCTTTGAAGATCACATTCCTGTCTGTCTCTGTGTGTCTGTGTACGTCCCTAAAACAAGTGGGCCTAAATTCGTCAGACTTGGTACTTTAGTAACCTGACTTGACTGTTATGTATTTTTTAAATGTCATATTGTCTAAATGGCGGCAAAATTATAAAATTTTGCCTAAAAAGACTTATTTCAGAAAACATTTTTCCGGATTTCGTTAAATTTCATACACGCACCGTATACTAAAACATACTGGAAAATCGCGTGAAAAATCAACCGTTTGTTAGGCTCCGATGCGGTGTGTATAAAAAAATGAAAGTTTTGTATCGATATTGGCTATCATTTATATGAAGCAGTGTTTCTCTCACCAGCAGGCCCAAATAGAACTGTTCGGCTTTAACACAGAACATGTGTGATTTGTTCTAAAACAGTTTACACTAATATAATACAGATATTACAGTTTATTGGAGACTATTTTAAATATTTTCGCGATTTTTTAGGGTCTCTGCGTACACTACTTCGAAATGTGACTTGTTAGTGAGTGAGATATTTTGGTCAGCGCTTAACAACGAGATTTTTAGCGATGGTGAGGGGTGACATGATTTGAGTATGGAGCAGTGCCGGAATGAATGGGCAGGGGAAACGGCAGATCCCCGAGAAAACGTGCCGACCAGCGGCATCGTCCGGCACGATTCCAACATGCGAAAATCCGGGGACCGACCCCGCAGGGAATCGAACCTGGATCGCCTTGGTGGTAGGCGTATGGTCTGACTTCTCGGTCACCGCAGCCACAAAGGTGACCTGTGACGTTTATGTTTTTATGTCGTACTTTCGCAAGTACGGACAATCGAACATGCTTTGATTGCACTAGTTAACCGGTTAACCTTTTTTTTTTTTTTTTTTTTTTTTTTTTTTTTTTTTTTTTTTTTTTTTTTTTTTTTTTTTTTTTTTTTTTTTTTTTTTTTTTTTTTTTTTTTTTTTTTTTTTTTTTTTTTTTTTTTTTTTTTTTTTTTTTTTTTTAGAGTTTAATCGAACTCGGTACTCACATAGAAGGGTTGATAGCTCTATACAGTAGGGGCTAGATACCGCGTTTGAGATACGGAAACAGACAGGCGATAAGGGCTAGACTGGCTTGTGCTTCAACAACGTGATCGCCCTTATACGTGCAGTGTTTTGGTCGTTGTCAATATTCTCAAAGGAAGGACCACAATTTTTGGAAAAAATATTTCTGCAGCAGTGTGTTTCAGTGCCATACGTGCACATCTGCAGCTCTGCTTCATAGTTATTGGCAGCGTGTCTTTGTGGAGTTACATCTCTCATTTGACTGTGACAATAACCGTAAGGTCCATGCACACTACATGTCTGTGATTTGTTAGTAGAACCATAAGACACGTAATAGTTAAAACATCCATTCACTGACCATGGTGTGCAAATAAGATGCTGAAACAAAATGGGGCAAAAATATTTTCTCGAAAATTTGGTGGCCCTACCTATGAGACTTTAAGTAGAGGCTCCACTTTTTTATTCCAAGAAAGGGCGTAGTAAAGACCTGCGCATGCGTCTCTGTTTTTGTTACACGATGCCGGCGGGTATTTTTCACGTGACAGCAGTCGGAAAACCCCGTTTTATTAGCCATTTTGAGATGCCATTAAAACATGTTTCTAAACATGGTGTCTACAAAACAAAATTAGAAAAGCATAGTTTTAAATGTGTTTTATTTGCGTAGATAACGACATCAAACACAAGTTTACTACTTTTTCTTTAAAAAGAAAGAAAATCTTTCTCGTAACTCGCGGAAACGTATACAGCTGTACACGACTATTCACAAACAATTGATCGGGAAGCTGCGCGGTTAACTCATTGGAATCTTTTAAATCTTAAGTCAGGTCATTCTTTAAGAGCCCCAAGTCGAAATAGTTCCCTACCAAGGCTAACCTCGTACCAAGAGAACGAAAATGATGCATGTTCACTGACCTATATGCTAGCCTCCAAAGATATAATTTTATTCAAGTAGACGTGAACTGCACATTGGCGACTCACTGACACAGTGATACCACATGATTGGACCTACATTTAGTTGCTTCTTTATTATCGGCTCGGTGGCCTCCAGGAGATGTCAAATAAGTGAACGCTAATTGCGAAAATTACAACAAATTACGGTGGTGTGAAATCTAGCCTGTGTATAAAAGAAATTTCAAATTTGTAGGTTCCGTCTAGTGATTTATTTCAATTGCCTTTTGTTTGTCATTTCAAAATGGTTTGAAATTCTTTGTTTCAAACTCTCCGGCAGGAGCAGTTATTTACACTGTAAATGACGAGTTACTGTACAGTTGATTTTCATGCAGTTCATTCGTGGTTAGGTATTCTCTAATCTGCAACGTAATAATTGATAAGAAAAATATTATTTATATTTTAAGTGTTAAATAAACCTTACATTCACAATAATTTTGAAAACTCTAATATTTACTCGCGCACTCGAAAGTATAAACTTACGAACACACTGCACACGACTTAACTGTCAAAATAGTTTAAAAACCGCTATAATTAGCGACTGTTTAGCAATTCAGAAGGATTCATACTAATCAACTACGTAAACGCTGCTTTCTAGCGGCAAACAACTACAACTTTAAACACACATCCAGATCGCTTATACGAAGGCCTTCCATAGGTGCTTACGAAAACGAAGTACGTATAACCAACTCTGTAGTATTGATCACGTGATTAGATCTACTCTAAGAGTTGTATGTTGCCGGTCTATATTTAAAAATGCATCAAAATCTGCAGAAGCAGTATATTTCAGTCTCTGCAGACCAAGTTCGGATAACGTAAAATATCATTGTACTTTTACAATATAAGCACATGACATTACAATTGCGTGCTAGTAATGTCAAACATGCTCCAGTTAATCGCCCAAAACAGTTTTTGTGTGTACACACGCGGGAACGTGTGTCCGGTTTACATTTTACGCGCTGTATATTTTGTCTGCTAGTGGATGTCTACCTTGCTTCCGAACGGGGTGGATTTGAGTAGATCGGGCGAGAATATCGAGTTGAATATTTAAAGATTTCGAACGTTGGTAGACTGTACTCCCACCGGGTTCTTGGACGTCTTTAGAATAACCAGGGTTGCCTTCACCTCAAAACCCTATAACTCACCCTCCTCCCAAACATTACGATGCAACCCCACCCCATTTTTTTTACTGCGACCAAAAGAGGAATTTCAGTATAAGTACAGAAATGAAATATCAGTAGACATAATTGCTGGGATGTGCTGATGCATCATAATTAGAGTCACGATTTGATGACGAAAGTATATTTGTCACGTCTGCAGCTCTGCTTCTAGGCCAGTGATTGGATGTTTTAACTCTCACTTGTCTTGTGGTTCTACTGATAAATCACAGACGTACGATGCCTAGAGCCACTGATTTTTGGTGAAAAGAATTCTGCAACGACTTGTTTCAATGCCTTACGTGCACACCGGCAACTATGGTTCGTGGTTATTGGCAGAATATAATAGGGCAGAGGCGTGACTCATTTGACTGCACCAACCAGAACAATGTTACCGCGACACCACACGTCCGTGATTTGCGGGTAGGACCCCGAGACGCGGA
>PNEQ01105600.1:42697-72615 GCA_003012365.1 Medauroidea extradentata | reverse complement strand
GATGCCACAATAACCTTATTCTGATTGGTACAGTCAAATGAAAGACGTGTCTAAACAAACACAGCACGCTGCCAATAAACATGCAGTAGAACTGGCGATGTGCACGTAAGGCAGTGAAACAAATTGTTGCGAAAACGTTATCGCGACAAAGTCGTAGCTATAATCATAATGTAATGTTACGTTCCGAAATATTTTTTCTAGTTCTTTAACAACTTCCTCCCACCTCCTTCCCCATCAAATTTTAATGTCGTAGTCTGCGTCGTTACCCCCACCCCCTTTTTTTGTGGGCTCCCCTGGAGTAACTTCAACTATATCGAGTAGATCGTCAATGGTTTTCGTAAGCGCCTTATAATTTGGTAGGCACAGGCAGGAGAGTCGCTGCAGGGGTTAGTAAACTGCCGTCTGGAAGGACCGGTGCTCGTCACGCGAGGCGGGCAGCTTGGCACCCCTGGCAGGTGCGCGCACTGACAGGTTGGTAGCGC
Organism: Medauroidea extradentata; assembly: GCA_003012365.1. Taxonomy (NCBI): domain Eukaryota; kingdom Metazoa; phylum Arthropoda; class Insecta; order Phasmatodea; family Phasmatidae; genus Medauroidea; species Medauroidea extradentata. The sequence goes on along the minus strand of PNEQ01105600.1, from coordinate 72,133 downwards.
TGGCAGGGAGGTAACGGACCTCGGCTCCAGGCCCTAATAAACACCTATATACTCGTTTCTACATTATCCAGCACACGTCATCCGCTCAGAGGCGTTGAGTTTAAACTGACAACTGAAGAATTTTTTGACGTGGATTGAAGAGTTGACTGAAGAGAGCGTGTTACATAATTCAGCTCTAAGATAATCAGTTGAATAGTGTAGGGTTCTCGAAGACAATTTGCGAAAGTAAAAAACCAGCAACTTAGACAATAGGTTTTACAAATTTGCTTAGTAACATTTTTTCTCGAGTAACGTATTTTTAAGAAGAATCTTTGACGCCGATATCTCGTTCATTAAATTGCAGTGCAAGAGAAGTTTAACAAAATGCGCCGTTTTGGGTAAACGTTTGCTCACACAGTTGGAAAAAATATAATTATCTAGTGTTGGTTTCTAAAATAGTTTTTCCATATTGACATTAAAAAACGTATACATTGAAAATAGTATTCTCAGCGTTTTTATCTAACACACTGGTAAGAGCGTTCACGTGGCAGAAATACATATTTTTATACTTGCACAGTGTTCGCTGTATATACGTTACTTGTGATTACATTTTTCACTTGTACATTTTTTATCTCTCATAGTTTTCCCATAGCGGCATGTTAAAGTCTGAATTTACAAGTTACGGGGACACAGGAATAACAAAAACCTAGCGACTTACCCGAGTGAAATATTTTACACTAAAACGAGATTTTATGGGCCGTATGTTAAAATATTTAAAATATCTTTTTTTTTTTATTTACGTAAATAATCATCATTTTCAGTATTTTTTTTAAGTACAAAGGAATTTCGACGTATGTTTGTAAATCGTTTAGCATATGACCCATAATATCTTATTTCAGCGTAAATGATTTCATTCAAGTAAGTCACTTGGTTTTTCTTATTCCTGTGTTCCCGTAACTTACAAATTTTGACTTCGTCATGTCGCTATGGGAAGACCATTAGGACTAAAAAATTTGTTCCGACTGTAAAATGTACTTAAAAGTAACGTATATAAAACGAACACTATGCGGTACAAATATAAAATTATGTATTTTTGTGACGTGAACTTCCTTAAGACGGCCGCCTGGGTGGATGTATTTAGCGTGTTCGAGGTCTAGAAGTGCGGAAGCTATAAGGGCGACACAGCACGAGCATCACGCCTTGCTCTAGTCTCTAGGCGCAAGTCACTCAACTGGCGTGTAGTCTTTTCTCCGATAACTCGCCTCTATGAGACATTCTGTGATGTTAGTACAATTTATGACTTAATGTTAAAGATAAAGATGTATTATACACGCCTATACTTTTTTAAGGAGTGCGCCAAGATTTCCATACTTAAAAATGACGGCAGAACAACCATTTTCGGCAGCGTAAAAGTAAAGTCTAGAGATAAGTATGCGACGTGAAATAGGTAGGCTATACTTTTATCTCAAATATTGCATCATCAAATGGTAGGGTCAGAACTGAATGTCTGACAGAGGAGAGTTGCCTGGGAGAAGACCGCACGACAGTTCACTGTGACTTGCGTCTAGAGGCTAGTGTGAGGCGAGGTGAGCGCGCCACGTCGTCCTTACCGCTTCCGACACTCTTCTAGGCCTCAAAGTTAATGATAATCATTAGAGACCGGAAAAATTAGCGGTTTCACTGACCTGTAGGCTAGTTTGCAAGAATATTTAAGAACTGAAGCACAGAGCAGATGCTAATTAGCTGCTTGTTGTTAAAGTGGTATATGTCTGTGTTAGTTACAGCTTTATTATTGGCTCAGAGACATCAAGGACGTTCAAGAGCCAATTGCGAAAATGACACAAACATACAGTTGTTGGAATTCTAGCTTGTGCCCAAATGAAAACGCGAATTTTTCAGGTCTCTAATAATCATGGACCTGAAAAATATGTGTTTACTCATGGCCGTCATTAGTAGATGGCCGGAGTCTTGAATGTGGCAACGCTGCATCGGGGGTCTGCTGCCGGTCGCTCATTGGCTGCCCTAGTCAGTGTAGACGTGTACACGCCACTAAACCTGCATCCATACACGTTGCAGAGACTAGGGTGGCCAAGAAGTGACAAGCAGCAGGCCCCCGATGCAGTGTTGCCACATTCAAGACTACGGCCGTCTACTAAAGACGACCGTGGTTTACTTTGATAAACGTAGAGACACGGAAATATCGTGGGTTCAACCACCAGCTGACTGGACATCACAGTCCTGTGTATACTATGTCCTTAGTTAATACACTGGCTGATGCTCCAGTGAGAGTCAAGCGGTATTTGAACGGGCACATGATTTTCGCGAAAAGATGTGTACACCAACTTGTTTCAGAGCCGCGTGTGCACGAGGCGGTCAGCGACATCACGTCCCTAGATTGATGTTTCTAGGTCTACGTGAAGACCTGAGTGAAGAACATCACTGCAGTACGGAACCTACACTTCCTTCGTGCTTGGATTGTGAACGCCATTGGTATCAGCTCCCCGGACACATTTCACAGAGGCTCGCGTGCAAGTGTTATTTTTCTACGATTCTTGCAATGGAAGCCAGTTACAAACTAAACAAGTATTTTGTACATACGCCATCGCAGCAAATGGTGTCACAGAAAACCAGAGAATACAAACAAACAAAGGTAAACATGTACAATTACACAAGGAACTCAATCAGTGATTTACAATAACATAAACAAAAAAAATTAACCAAAGAAAAATAAATAACTCAGATTATTCCACAAAAGAAATTCTGTCAGAAAATACGAAACAATAGAAATAAATTATTATCAACAAACAGGCAAAACAAAACGAACGGCATAGAACTGGATGTAGACGACACCTTGAGAAAGCGAACGAAAAAACAAATAACACAGTAAATGTGGACAGTAAGACAAAGAAAGAACACAGACGAACACAATGGTCTCTTTGCGAAAAACAAAACGTGACTCAGTCTGCAGGTGCTCCTCGGAATGTGCATGCGTCTGATGACGGAGACAGATTGCAGTCACCAAAACGTCGCCATTTGTTTTGTCACAAGGAGACCATTGTGTTCCTTATTTGGGATAAAGTGAGCACTAAAGATTTAATCATAGAAAAAACACTAACTGCATATAATTCAACAATAAAAAGTTACATTATTGCTTGCATGGTTGGCAGCGAATATTCACAACATTACTGATACATCAAGTGAAATCAATCTCTCTGTATTGAATATACTTTAAACCATTTATTTATGATCTTATTAACATACTGACTGTATAATTTGACTTAATTAGCAACTGGGCAGCTTAACATCAACCGTCGTTTCAGGTGGCACCAAAGTTATGTTATCGCCCGCTTCGTAGTCAGTGGAGTTAAGTTTGTCCGCTGTGCAGTAAATGTGGGTTTCTGAGAAACACGTTGAAAAGTATTAGAAATTACTATTCTGTCATTGGCAATCTGAAAATTTTAATGTTTTACGATCACCAGTCGGAGTATATGGAATTAGAAACAGCAATTTTTCTGTTACACACATTAAGAAACGTTATGTATTGGTTCTGTTAAGTGCGTCGTCGTTCGTAGCAGTACAACTGAACAGAAATACAAATTTTAAAATTACGTGTGTCGTTAAGTGAAGTGTTTTAGTGGCAGTTTAGAGTTTACAAATGCGAATATATAATATACACACATTTACGAGATTCTTACCGGCAATGTGCGTGTCTTATAAATTAGAATCGCAGCACAGAAACCGGTATTATAAGACGTTAACTCACCTGTATTTGTAACTAAGATTATTACTGATCATAGCACGTATTTAAAACCTGTGTATTTAATGAATATATATTTCAGGTAACATTTTTGGAGCTGTGCAATGTAGATGTAAGCGTTGCTCAAGCCTTTTAAGTAAATGCACGTGGCAATGTTTACGTTTTCATGCAGCGGAAATATATGAACTGGCGGAAAATATGACTTCATCATGTCTATTTTGAGTGCTCACTTTATCCCGAACCACATATTTACCTGTGTACTCGCTGGATTGTCGATCATCCGGTATCCCTCGGTGAAAAATGTGCCAAGGGAGGGGCAATTTCAGATCGCAAGTAACCCATCACTTGAAACATTTCCCTCCGAAGATATCGTCATACACCTCCGAATCAATGGTCCTGCACCAGGAAGAGTTGAGCGTCCAAAAACGTTGCTGACTCGAGTAAGCTACAGTGACATCACCTGCCGATCAACTAACTACACAGAATGTATGTACAGTGGCGGACCCAGGGGCGAAAATGTGTGAACAATTTTTTAATAATGGTTATATTTCTGTATCGTAATATTACCATTTTTTTTCATATAGTTGCGCAAATTTAACTGTTTGGATTTAAATTATAACGTTGTAACTGCCAAATCATCCAACAAAACTGTGGCACAAAGAGTCTATGTGGTCCAGACCACCTCCCTTTTCTTACTTTACAAAATCACCTTAAAAAGAACCATTTGCCTTTCACCTTGAAATCCATATTTCTCGGGGGAGGCTTCCCGCCCATGTCCTCGCATTTTATTGGGGTTAAGGCCGGATAGGTGTTGATCCAATACATTCCCAAGTTCGGCGCTCCCATTCCCCAAAAATAAATCCTAGCTATGGTCTTGTGTACCCTCCCCCACAAACAAAAATCCTTGGTGCGCCCCTGAGTCTGTCCAAGTGTCCCTCGACTGGCGAGGAATTCTCGCATACGACTTGGCTGGCTCACCTGAACTGTGCATTCTCTTCCACGAGTCTTGTCATCTTAACAAAACACGAGTAGGTTTATAATTCTGAATACGTACTGGTAGAGCTGTTGACGAGGAATATTCACATGACTTTAGCGAAAAGTTTCCATCAGCTGTCGTATTTCAAAACACTTGAGTCCTGGTTCACTTTAACTCTTTTCACGCCTTAGGTTTCTCCCAGCAATTCACAGATGTTTGGTTCAATAGTAAACTATTCTGATTGACGCGGTCAGTCGAGGAACGTATTCTCACAAAGACACACGTCTTGTACCAAGGGGCAGGCGATTTCTGAGAAAAAAAATCTGCGCAAGCTAATTTCAAAGATTTACATGTACGCCCACAACCATAACCGCGTTAAGTATAGACAACTGTAAGGTCGTGCTACTTTCGCAATTGGCCGTTGACTTGTTTTAAAAAACCCCTTGAAGTCTAAGAGCCAACAATAACAATGGAACTACATGCGGGCTCATTTCACTGTTTCGGCGAGCAGCCAACGAACAGCTGTTGTCTGCTTGAATATACAAGTATTTTTGAAGGCTAGCCTTCAGGTCAGTGAACCCACGAATTTTTCCGGTCTCTACTTAAGTACAAGGCCGCGACCTTATATCCGTCAACCCTGCCAGGAAGGGTCATTTTAACACTTCTTTTAGCTCTCCAAAGGCAATGGTTACTGTGCCCTTCATACCGGCGAGTCAGGGGAAAGCCACTGCCGTTGGCGAGACAAAATAAGTATTAAAAATGACCCTTCCTGGCAGGGTTGCCAAATCTAAGACCGCGGCCTTTTACTAAAGACGGCTATACCACAACTCTCCTTGGTTAGGAACGCCCGATTTTCGCGACAAACGTCCATGGCTAGTTTATATTCCAAAACACTTCAGGCCACGTCAATTTCGTTGACTGGATAGTTATCGCTCTTTCAAGTCGCAGAGATCTGCCTGCGAATTACACATTTTATCTCGCAGTGACCTATTTCTAACTGAACCAGTCAAATGACACATAGCCTATCCTAAGGACACGCAACATATACCAAAGGAAGGCTGCCGATAGACACGTATGTTAGTGAAATCTATCTTATTTTTTCAAAGGTGAACTTATTTACTGGACGCCTGTCTTTGTCCTTTGACTTGGCCATTCAGAGTTGCGGTTAATGCGTCTCTGATACACAGGTAGTTCTCCCAAGACGAGTAAGGGCTATCTATAACTGAGTAGTCCAGTTCAAAAACTCGTCTTGTCCACTTTCACTAAAACTGAGCAAATCGCGAGCCCATTTTTGACACAGCCAAATCAATTTTTCAAAGTGTATCTGTTAATGAATAAGGCGAGATTTGGAAATTATCATCACGTCAACTTTAGCACACGTTTAGAAGCTACACAAAACTGTTCAGAACTCATTATTCCTTGATGATGGCCAAACGAGTTTTGGAATTGGACTACTCAACTAGAAACCTGTTAAATGCGTGGGTTAATTGACGGGTATGGTAGACTTAAAAAATATCTGTGTAGTCAAGCAGATAGCAGTTACTCGCTGACACAGTGATACCATATGATTGGTCCTGCATTTAATTGCTTTGTTATTATTGGCTCAGCACTCTGCAAGGAGGTCTAAAAACAGTAATGACATATTGAGAAAGTGACACTAGTTTACAGTTGTATAAATTCTAGCTTGTGCACAATCGAAAACGCAAAATGTTTCAGATCCATTGCTGTAAGTAAGCAGTTTCTAAAGCGGACATGATTCAAAGTTATTGAAATACTACAGTCACGAAATCTTTTCGCAAAAAATATCAGGCGCCCCAACAGGCCTTAACCGACTTTCATACATTTGCAATTGTTTAACTCACCAACAAATGCTGCTCCACAAGAACATAATGTTGCTGGTAAAGGTTTCAGATAAAGACCATTTTTGCATTGACAAGAGAAGAATAATACTGTTAAATTACTTATTTGTTCATGATTGTTAGGGTATTTTAAAAATACCTACAAAATCTTCCACACTGTGAAGAGCTACTGATTTTTGGTTAAAAGAATGTTGCACAACTAACGTGTTTCAATGCCTAACGCTCACATCTGCAGTTCTTTTTCATGGTTAATGGCAGCATGATTTGTAAACTTGTTTGACAGTGCCAATGACTTAAGTGCTGAAGTCGTCGACTACTGAGCGATCAGGTTTAAATTGGAAAAATTTTCTTTTGAGACAACAAATAACAAACTGATAAATACTTTCACTAAGGGCATATAATACTTATTTCTACCTCATGCAAATATTTTCTCAAAAAATCACTGCATCTACTTGCCGCAGCAGTCGTTTTTTCAAACATTAACATTCAAAAGCTAGTTAAAGTTACACGAAACATAAGAAAACTCTTCAAATCGAAGATGTTTGTGTGTATATCTCGTTGAAACTATTATTTCCCACACCCTACCCCAGCTAGCAATACGTTTCAAGTGAATAGGTTTTTGGTCAGTTAGCGATAATCCTATGATCGTGTTGAAATTCCGCTTAAAGAAGCGATTTGAAACTGTACCCTATTTTACACCAAATTCAGAAAACAAATATGTAATTTAGTTAAATAAGATCAACACTTTCTTTGCTAAAACCACTTTATAAATTACTAGGGGAAATTATTTCCGCGAAAAAATTTTTTTTTCGATTATGTTTTATTGCGTTACGTGTAGAGCCAGTGATTTTTTGGTGAAAAGTATTTCGTAACCATTTGATTCGGTACCTTAATGCACATTTTTAGCTTTGCTACATGGTCAGTGACTCTCAATTTCTCACGGTTCTACCCGCAAATCACAGACGTGTGATGTCGCAGTAACCGTTTTCTAGTTGGCACATTAAAATAAATAACATATCTGCAAAAATACAGTCTGCTAATAACCATGAAGCAGATCGGCTGATGTGCACGTAAGGCAATGACACAAATTTTGCAAAAAAAAATCGCAAAAATCAGTGCACTTATAAACTACAAATGTAGCAAAACAAAGGGAAGTGACATGGTACGCTTTGTAATTTGACAGTTCAGAAAAATTCAAGGGAATTTCCGTAACCGAGATAAACCGATTTTTCGAAATTTCATGAAGAAACCTGGATACAACTTCGCAATTTCTTGTGCGACTTTAAGAATTTTCAACAGCGCATTTCACCGTATAGATAAAAAGTATTTTTTATATTTACATCACTGAAGTTGTCAGCTTGTTTACCAATTACACCACTGATGTGACATTGAATTAATTTCTCTAACTCGCTTAGCATATGTGACGGGATTTTCGAACTAACGTTCGATTCCGAGAAGTGAAATTTCCCCGATGTCAGTTCCAAAAGTGTTCGTTAAGCTGTGAACACTGCATTGTGATACTTTCCACTGCAATCACTATGTAATGTTCCAGCAAAAAGAAAACTTTTGAATTTGCCGCTCGATGTCTTCTGATCGGTGGCTGTATCTTCTGGTGCAGGCTGTACAAACCAACCCAACATTCAGACGTTATTCACTGTAAAATCCACGCGTGAAGAGGCCAAACATGTTAGGTCAAAAATACAGCAAATTTTACTGTTACGTAAAAAAGTTACATTTATTAAAACCGAAAAAATAACATCATCGATGGGGCGATGCGTACAGACTTGAAAAATTGCGACGGATAGAGACCTGAAAAATTCACGGATTCACTGGCTTTTTGCAGTCTAGTCTCCAAGAATATTTGTGTGCTCAAGCAGACAGCAAATTGTTCATTGGATGCTCGCTAACACAGTGGTGCCACATTATTGGACCTAGATTTATTTTCTTCTGTTTTATTGACTCAGCGGCCTACAGGAGGTGTCAAAATAAGTCAAGGACCAATGGCGAAAGTGACACAAACGTTGAGATGTTTGAAATCTAGCTTGTGCTTAAAAGAAAACGCGAATTTTTCTGGTCCCTAAAAATAAGACAAGAGAGAATTACTAAAATGACTAAAACATACAGTTGATTGAAACATATCTTGTGCTAAAATGAGGAACGCGTCGTTTGTCCTAAAGACGTTTGCCATGAAGGCGTTTACCTGAAAATATTTTTCTCACACAGGCGTTTAACTTAAAGGCATTTGCCTAAAAGTTAATTTACCTTCTTTTAAAAGCCAACTTTGGTGTTTGCCCTAAAGGTTTTTGCCCTACAGTCGTTTGCCCTGAGGGCGTTTGTCTTAAAAGTTTACTTATCCTCTTTTTATAGTCAACTTCGGCGCTTGTCATACAGGATGTTTGCCATAAAAGTGTTTTATGGTTCGTCGTTTGCACTTAAGTATTTTGTCCTAAAAGTGTTTGCCCTATAAGTTTATCTGCTCTAGAATAAGGTTCAGGTTTGGTTAAGATAGGTTAGTTTAGTTTAAGTTAGGCTACGTTGGGTTATGTTACGTTAGGTTAAGTTGGTTTAAGCTGGATTAGGTTACTCTGCCATGTATGAGTCAAACGTTAAATACAAGGTAACTGTTGGTCATTGATGAGAAAGCTTGAGAGTAGGGGAAGGCGTTTGCCCTAAAAGTATTTTCTGTACCGTCGTTTGCGCTAAGGCGTTTTACCTAAACGTATTGTCTGCATCGTTGTTTGATCTTAACGTATTTTCTGCGTCGTCGTTTGTCCTAAAGGGATTCGCCCTAAAAGTTTGTCTCTTCTAGAAAATGAATTAAATCCACGTCTACATGCGTCTACCCCAACATCGTTTATCCTAAAACGTTTGCCCAAATTAGTTTTCCCTAAACTCGATTGCTCTAAAGGCGTTTTGCGAAATATTTTTCTTAGTTAGACATTTTTTCCAAAAGTCGTTTGCAATACAGTTTCAGGGAAACGCATTTAGGGCAAACGGCACGTAATTCTAACAAGGAAACGTGAATTTTTCAGGTATATTGATTAATCATTTATTAAAGCCATATTTTGCATCAGTGCCAGAAGTAATCCTGTAGTGCGCAATGTGGTAAATATGCACCCATGAAGTTTTTATCAGACGTATAAAATAATCTATTTTGTCCACTAACTGACAATTGTACAATGGAAACACAACCATTAGTCGGTGGACAAAACAACAATCCTGCCATATCTGCTTAATTTATTCTTCCTCAGCGTTCCGGTATCCACACCACTTATGTCGAAAAAATACATTCGCATTACGCCAGCTGCGACAACGAAACAAGCAGCCTCTTGCGTCAGCTGAATTACAATTTTCATGTTTCACAACAAATTGTTTTGAAGTAAGTTGCGAAGGTGTTATGTGTTACGCTACAGAGAATATAGGGTATATTTGCAACATAGAATCATATTGAACAAGTAAAATATAATTACTTAATCGTGATTCAAAGAACATAATAATTAAATTTTTTCTTCTGTACTTGTGATCTCGAATACATTAATTAGATTTACACATTTCTCGGCAACCCGTTGAAAGAGGTTCCCTTGTTTTAGACAAACGTCCAAAACACATAATTTTTCAACACACAGAAGTTTACAGTACAGAGCAATAATTTTTTAACAACTTACATTACAAAAAATAAAATTAAAATAAAATTAAGCCGTCCACATGTCCAGCCTGTACAGTAATTGTACGTCTAGTCGGAAATAGGCTACAGAATAATATTAACGAATTTTTTCAGCTTGGCTGGAACTCATTTAGGGTTTCAAGATAAAACGTGGGCATATTCTACGAAAGCAGAAATATCCGCGGGTTATATTGAACACAAGTCAGATTTCTAACATGTCAATGCATGTGCCGATTTCAAAATTGCCCGTGTTTTGACAACTCCTCGTGTTATCAAAGCAAATAAAAAAATTGGACAAATTACACGTCCACTTACGATGCACGTGCAATGTGTAAGCAAAGAGCCAATGGGCAGTCGATGTCTGCTCGTGTATACATATCTATGGAGTGGAGTCTGTACAGTAAGCTTGATTCTACTACAGGTTAGAAAGATCAATGTTCAAAGTTTGACGCAAGGACAATTTCTGCCGCTTGAGCGCTGGTGTCTGTAGTGGGTGCAAACTGACCAATCACAGAGCTTTCCTGAATTTCTAAGTTACATAAAGTTGATAATTTAAGACGCGAAATTGGTTTATTTTTACTTTAAAGTTAAGTTAAATGAATTCTGTTTTTTCAAGCCCTCTTTAAATTTAATTTTACTACGGTTTCGTATTCTTCTGGTCAATTAGCGATTGCAGCGAAACTAGCGGCAGAAATTATGCCTGTGCCAAACTCTCCTATAAAAAAACACGTTTTATTTCTAGCCTGTAGTAGAATTAACCTTAGTACAGTTTATTGAACCCGCTAATTTTTCTGACATAAGCTATTCGTGGCTGGTTATTTTTCACGGGTTTGCTTCGAACGGGATTAATTTTAACCACGAAGAAAATGGTGACATCATATCGTGCAAAAACATAGAAAGTACTCATAGGAGTGTTATAAATGTAGTCAGAAACACTGGCAGCTATTTAGTTTACTCGGACTTGCATTCCCTATCTTTTTTTGCAGCTTGGAGACTACGATTTGTTCTCGAACGTGTGATATTTCCGTAGTTAATGATTTTACAACACCGACAAGAGAACCCGTCCGTGTTTTTAATAACGGTCAAAGGAATAAAATATCGGCTATCTATAGATGTTCACTTTATTCGCAGTTGTTACATACTATATCCGTTAATGTGTGGTGTAACTTTAAAAAATAAATAAAGTAACTCTGCACATGGTCAATACAGTTAAACTTCCACAATTACACTGATAATTGTTTGTAGATTAGTAGTATGTACTAAACTTTCACACTACTCACAAAGGCATCAAATTGAAAACCACGCAAACTAGTAGCGGGTGATAGCTAGTATACTGAGTAGCAAATTTCAACGCGCAATTGAAGTGTGATTGTTGGAGCCAGTGATTTCTGGTAAAAATAATGTTGCACCAAATCGCTTCAACGTCTTATGTCATAGCTATCTTTAGTAGAAGGCTGCGGCCTTAGATCTGGCAACCCTGGCAGGAAGGGTCATTTTAACACTTATTTAAGCTCTCCAAAGGCCATGGCTCTACCTGATTCGTTATTCTGCTCTGCATACGGGCGAAATAAAGGGAAGCCACTGCCTTCGGCGGAAAAAAGAAGTGTTAAAATGACCTTTCCTGTCAGGGTTGCCAGATCTAAGGCAGCGGCCTTCTACTAAAAATGGCTATGCTTAAGAGCGTACCTGCAACGCTGATTCATGACGTGGCAACGTGTTTTTGTGCATAGGCGTGGCTCGTTTAGCTGCGCCAATGAAAATAACATTACTGCGACACCACACGTCTGTGATTTGCGTGTAGAACCCAGAGACATCGGGCATTAAGGCGGCCGCCTGGTGAAGGGTATGTTTGTGCGTGTGAGGGGAAAATCGATGAGGCGCTACGAGCGAAGACGGCCGGCACATGTATTGTGATATCGCCTCTACGGTCAAAGTGGTAAACACGCGCGCAGTGTTCCCGCCGTAACGTTTTTACAGTGGGACTTTAAGCGGCGACCCTATCATTTTATTGAACGCGTCACTGTAGCAAAGTCCAATGTACTTGTAGACATCTACTTCGAACAAGTCCGTTACATATATCTTGAGAAATAACCGCTTGAAAAAGCCGATTTTAGCCATGTTTGAGGTGTTTGAAATAACGCTTCCAATTTGTGTTGTCTCTTGAAAGTCACATTTACAAGTAGTGTGAATTTTGTTTTCCTTCCGTAGATAAGCATTTTGGACGCACATTTACTGGTCTCTGAGAAGAAACGTAACCCCGAACACGCTGCACACAGTTCGAGCGCCAGCCAGGCGGCCGCCTTGAGACCATGATCCATAATTTCTACTGTTTTCCCGTTAGTTTTTTTATTCCTAACAGTTATATAAATCGAAAAAAAGTTGCACAGTTTTGTTAAAAATGTATTTTACTATGTAGTCTAATAATGATACAGACTTGGCTAATTTGTTCATAAATAAGAATTTCCTTGGTTGCAAAGTTATCTTAAACCATCGTGTATTTTGACTTGGAAAATTTACTTAACGCAGTATGCACTATTGTTAACTTGATATCTACTCTCGTTTAGGAATAAAAAAATAACTATCGTAATAGCAGTAGACATAAAAACATGGAATCACTGACGATGAAACATTGCTGCAGCTTTGCACACAAGGCACTGAATCAAACGGTTGCGAAATTATTTTCATAAAAGATTGCTTACCCCAGTGTATTATCATGTGAACAGTTCAGAATATTGTAGCTACTAGTTGTTTTATAATCTTAAGTATTGGGAAGGGGGTAATAATGTAAACTTGGTCTCTCCAGCTCTGACGACGGCAAGGACGAAAGTTGGTGTAGCAGTGAACGACAGGGCTGTGGCGAGAATATCGTGTGTCGCCATGTCTCCCGAGACACAGTGGATGTGACATGTGGTTCGTCCCCCCCCCCAATCTAACATAACACCCTACCTTCCCCCTCTCATTCCCCACCCAGCTGTAACCCACAGCTTGTCCCTCGCACACCCACTCCCCCTAACTTCCTGCTGCGGTCGTGTTCTTTGCCCACATGCGCTCAGTTACATCGGCTAGCCAAGCCTCATCGCCAGACAACCATCTTTCGCGACTATGTTGCTGCACTAAACACTCCACAGTTACACTTACTGAAGGCATGGAATACAGAAACCAGAACGTTTTATCTAATTTACGGAAACAAATTACTGTTCGATGTATTGTTGCATGGCCGTCTTAAGTAGAAGGCCGAAGTATCGAATGTGGCAACACTGCATCGGGGACCTGCTGCTTGTCACTTCTTGGCCACCCTAGTCTCTGCAACGTGTATAGATGCAGCTTTAGTGGCGTGTACACGTCTACACTGACTAGGTCAGCCAATGAGTAGAGCCAGTTATTTTTGGTGAAAACAATCACGTAACACTTTGTTTCAAAGTCTCAGGTGCACATCTGCAGCTCTGCTTCATGTTAAGTGATTGGCTGTTTTTAACTCTCAACGTCTTGTGGATCTACTGGCAAATCACAGACGTGTGGTGTTACAGTAATATTATTCTCATTGGCACAGTCGCATGAACCACTGTTCTTCACAAATACACTCTGCCAATTGCCACGAAGCAGAGGTGCAGATGTGAGCGTTATGTATTGGCACAAATTTCTGCATAAATATTTTCACCAAAAATCACCTGCTCTACCAATGAGCGTCTGGCAGCAGGCCACCGATGCAGCGTTGCCACATTCAAGACTCCGGCTTTCTACTGAAGACGGCCATGATAAAGGCCATTTGACACAATCATATCTATGGCAACAACGCAAAAGTTGTTTTTTTTTTTGTTTAAGTTATTTCGTACTAACCGTGAACTACTCTCATATCGCTCAGTTGTCAATTATGTACTTTCAGACTGAAAATTATAATTACATTTATAGTTTGAGGCAGAAGTTACGCGGCGTAATAGCCAGTAAAAGAAATTGTACACCCCGATATATCAATTATAGGAGTTTTAAGTTGTTGCACTATAGAATTAGGACATCGATATTTTGCTTCAATTTTCTTTCAGTTTTATTTCATTCAATTTATTTAAGTCCGTTTTAGGGTGTCAAAACTGCGGTTAGTTTGCCTTACAATTTATCAAATGTCTTGAATTTCTTAAAAATTTTCGTTTCGAACATGTTCGAAATTTTCTTAAAGCAAAATATTTTAAGAAATGAGATTGTTGAAGGAACTGTCCAGAGTATTACCAACAACCAAACTGTTTTGTTGTCCCTATTTTAACACAAGTATGGTACCTACAACTAGCCTATACTCTTTTTATCAGTGTAGCGTGTCTTTGTTCTACATAGTTTCATTTGACTACACTAATAAGAATAAGGAAGTTGTGACATGCGTCTGTGGTTTACCAGTAGAGACCCAAGACAAGCGAGGGTTAAAACATCCAATCACTGACATTGAAACACAGCTGCAGATGTGCGCATAAGGCATTGAAACAAATTGGTGCAAAAATCTTTTCGCCATCAAATTGTGGCTCTAGTAATAACTTTTCAAGTGGTACCTTCAATATTTATTGACTCAAATTTCGCGAGTCGTTGAATTCAATCAATATTCGATCGTATGAAAGTGCTTTCAGTCTGCAACTCCACTTTGATTATTGCTAGAAACATTGGAAAATTGTGCGAGAGGTTGATTGTTTGCTGGGTTTCAACGCACCTTCAGCTTATGACAACATTACTGACTTTCGTTTGTACTTGGAGCTGTTACCCTATTTGACTGAACCAATTAGAAACCCGTTACTGTAATATTTGATGCCTGTTGTTGGTCTACAGACAGCTAAGTTGTGTCACACGTACATCACCGAATCATATATGTTGCAAGAAACTATGCTGTTTTCAAGGATATGTTGGCACAAAACATTTTTGCGATATACCGTCATGTATATAGACGGAAAAAATTCGCGGATTCGCTGACCTGTAGGCTAGCCTGCAAGAATATGTGCGAACGGAAGCAGACAGCAGATACTCATTAGCTGCTCGCAGTTAAAGTGATACATGTCTGTATTAGTTAAATTTACATTATTGGCTCAGGGACTTCCAGGGAGTGACAAATAAGTCAAGGCCAATTGAGAAAGCGTCTCAAACATAGACCTACAGTTGTTGGAATTCTAGCTTGTGCCCAAATAATTACGCGAATTTTTTCAGGTTTTTAAACATCTATACCTAGGGACCCTTGTTTTTCGCGAAAAGAATTTTGCCTCGCTTTGTTTCCGTGCCTTACGTGCACATCTGCAGTTCTGCTTCGTGGTCAGCGATTGGATATTTTAACTGCCACGAGCCTTGGGATTCTACCGGCAAATCACAGACGTGAGGTGTTGCAGAGACTTTATTGTAATTGGCTCAGACAAATGATGTACGGCTCTTCATATAGAAACGCTGCCAATAATCATGAAGCAAAATTGCAGATGTGCACGTAAGGCACTGAAACTAAGTGCGGCAAAATACTTTTCGCGAAAAACCAGGGTCCCTAGTGATTGCGTGTTTGTCATTCAGCGTCTTGTGGTTCTACCCGCTTATAATAGACGTGGGGTGTCGCAATAACCTTGTTCTGATGGCAAATTCAAATAAGTTGGTTAAATCAATTAATTAACTTAATTTTTTAAAATTATTTACTAATATTGTTAAAACCATTTACACCGCATAGCTCTTATTCGTCTGCAACGTACAGTCCAATCGAATCCTATAATACATGGAAGTTGATGATTAATATTTCCTTTATTTATTATATATTTACTAACCTCTTTAATTGTAGCGATGTTAAGCGTCAAGTATTTTCTTACACTTAACCAATTTCATAATACGTATGACAGCCACATAAAACATTGCACGAAATTAATGTCTTAAATCTAAAGTAACATAAATACAAAATAACAGCAAATAGGAATTACATTTTTTTAATACTAATAAAACTAGAGAAGTAAGGACAACGAAATGAATAATTCATCAAACAATAAAAATTAATCATACACAAAGAAATGAAAAGTATATAATAAAATGATGTCAGTTACGGAATGCACGACAGATGTACACATCAATTTTTACACCTCACGTACTCAACTACCAAGCAAATTATGCTTTTAACAATAAGCCAGTAGCTTGCACTTGTACTGTCATAGTCTCAAAATATCTCTTTAACAAATAGTTGTTTTTATTCATGCCTGCATGCATTACGCTCACAGATTATCGCTATTAAATCACTGCACACGAGGTCACCGCTTGCTCTATGTATATCGTCATCGAGTGCATTTAAATCTTTGTCAACGTTTCCAGTGACGAACTGGGACGCATCAGGTGGCCGAATTTGTCTCCATACCGCTTGTGAACACCTCTACCAAGGGCACATAACGGTACTGGTTGACAGGTACTTTATAGCTCTGTGCCAGCTGACGTCGCGAACAGGACAGGAGGAAGGTGTGTGCGGCCACGCACGTGCTGCCAGGCGCTGCCTAGTAGCAGGATGGGAGACTGTGCGCTTCCAGAAATCCAGCAGTAGGCTACTGACAAATTGCAAAATACAATACAAGACGCAAGTGCGCCAACCGCCGTTAATAACGAGCAGCATTTCTGGAAAAAATATTCACGAGGCGAACGCGAAGTCGAATAGTTACAGCCACAATTTTATGGCGAAAAGGTTTTTGCACCAATTTGTTTCAGTACCTTATAAGCACTTCTGCACCTCTGCTTCATGGTCTGTGATTGGATGTTTTAACTCTTACTTATTTTGGGTTTATACTTGCAAATCACAAACATAAAATGTCTCAATTGCCATATTTTTATTGGTGTAATCAAATAGACATGCCAATAAACGTGAAGCAGTGCTGCCGATGTCAACGTAAGACATTGAAACAAAATGGTGCAAAAATCATTTCGCGACAAAACCGTGGCTCTACGAATAAATTCAAGGTTCTCGTCCCACGTGTTCAGTATCTCTGTCTCTCTGTCTCTCTCTCTCTCTCTCGACGTCGACGGTATTCGAAGTAGCGGCTCGCCAGGTGGGATCGCAAAGTTGACAGCTGTTGTAATCTTTCACGGACCAGTTTCGAGGTTCGCAGTCTTAGAGCAGCAGCGTAATTTCATCGCCGCGATATCTAGCTCATTCCTGTCTGCAAGCTCGCAGATTCCTCATGCCCGCTGTTCTACTCGTACACATTATTTGTGGCCAATCTATTCTAAATGAAAAATATTTCAGAACCGTGTTTCCAAAAGTGTATCAATAAGTTTTTCTTATTTTATTTGAAATATTGAAATTTTGTTTGCGCATATGAACTATACTATGTCCACTATAAGGCTGCAGTAGAAAAAAATGCTAACTAAATAAATCAAAGCGATTGAATTATATCTTGATTCTTCACATTGAAACTGTGTCGTAACACAGTTTGCTTGTATTTCTAACATTTTAAATGAAATGTACGCTGTACAACAATTTTACTGTCATTCACTTGAATGAATTAGCTGCAACTTTAGAACGGATAGAGTATAGCTGATTCGCACTGAGATAAGCTGCAACGCTATTTTTGATGGCATCTATAAATATCCTAAGGAATGGTTATAATTCACTAATTGTTACACGCTTGCGTATTACTTAATGTGTAGCAATCCTTAAAATTTGTATAAAATAACGTCGTTACGCATACTTAACTTAAAAGTTGATTAAGACAGAAACTGTAATGATAGCCATACATAGAGCCAGTTGTTTGTAGTGAAAATAACTATGCAACATTTTGTTTCAAAGTCTCAGGTGCACATCGGCAGCTCTGCTTCATGCTAAGTGATTGGCTGTTTTTAACTCTCAACGTCTTGTGGATCTACTGGCAAATCACAGACGGCTGGTGTTACAGTAAGCTTATTCTCATTGGCACAGTCGCATGAACTACTTCTCTTCACAAATACACTTTGCCAATTGCCACGAAGCAGAGGTGCAGATGTGAGCGTTATGTATTGGCACAAATTGCTGCATAATTCTTTTCACCAAAAATCCCCGGCTCTAGCCATACAATTTTGACTTTGACGTGTCATGCAAAACTACTCAACCAAAAACATAGTTTTTTAAATTCATGAAAAATCTACATCTATATAAATGCTACTAACATTTTAACTCAGGGGTAGAAACAATTTAAATTTTATTATTTTTTCTTTCTTTTGAATATCTGAATAAAATTATTACAGCTCCTCTATTAAGTTAATTTAAACAACCCGGAATGAAGGAAGGATTATATTCGTGTAGGTGGCTACAGAAATGTTACTGGTAATAGTGTTAAAAAAATGCCAACATCATAAAATATACGTATATATACCCTATGCCTTAGCAAGGTCTAAAATATGTTATAATGGTCGTTGTTGTTGTGGACATTGTTCTAGAAAGTCAATTAATGCACGAGGGTCGGTTATAAGTGTCTCATTATTTTTTCTGTTCAAACGATGTTACAGTTCGATGCTTGTTTTTTTTTCAGGCAAGTCTCCAAAACAGTACAATTTTGACCTTGACGTATCAGTAGAACTATATGAAGTAAAAATATTTTATACGAGTAAAAATTAATGAGAGGTAACGTGTGAAAGTTGAACAGTACTCAGCACAAATAAGAAATAATGAATGTTCAGCTTGGAAGCGGCATTGAAGGAAGGATAAAAAGCGCGACATCTGCGGCCTCTGGCTGGCCTGGGAGCAGATGAGCAAATTGTAACATGCAGGCTGCAAGATGAAGAATTACAAATAAAAAACGAGGCAGCAGAAACATGGGAGACATGATGAGCGGAAGCCGGCACTTAACATTCGCGACAGCCGCGGGTATTTAACACACTAAACAAGCCGACATTACGGGACAGCTGAGACATGAATGAAGTCCTACACGCAATTGAATACTTAGCATTTCACTATACGTTCCCATTACTCACGTATTTCGTCTCTACGCAACACAAACGTAAAGTTAAAGTAACGGCAGTTCAAAACAATTAAGTCTCAGATTTAAGCCATATTATTAATAAAAATTACCGTGTTTTAAACAAATTGCAGGAAAAAGAAAAGGCCATCTATTGACACAATTCAAAGTTCACATACGAATACTTCAGTATACCTTTTACAGTGTTTTCAGAATACATTAAAGACATATCTGTTTAATTATCCGAGGAATCCCAGTATCGTAGTACAATAAAATGATCGAAAAATTAACCACTTTTCCTAATAACATTGGCAGGGACCTGAAAAATTCACGTTTCCTTTCAGGCACAAGCTAAATATCAAATATATCTAAGTTTATGTTGCGCCATAGCTCCTTAACTTAGTTGATACATCCTGGAGAGCTCTAAGCCAATAATAAAGAATCAACTAACTGCAAACCCAATCATGTGGTATGACTGTGTCAGTGAGCAGACAATGAACAGTTGATGTTTGCTTGAATACACAGATATTCTTGGAGACTAGCCTACACGTCAGTGAACTCGCGATTTTTCCAGTCGCTACCTACTGGTTCTCTGAAAACAGCCATCTTGATTTTGACTTAACGTTTCCAGTTTTCCGAGACAGCTTGACTTTAACTTTGCCGACCTCATTGTGTATAACTCCATAAGAAACCATGTACTGAGAGGTATAGTTAAGTGAAATGTTAAATTAAAACGTTGAAATTTCCAAGCGTGTAACCGTCTTAGCTCTGCTATACAGAGCAAGAGGGAAATGAGAAGTGAAATGTGCTACATTGTTTACTTCAATGTTCGAACAGAAGACTGTGCCAGTGACAGGTAGATGCAAGGTTATGTGGTGATTGTGAGAGCAACTGGTTTTATTGAAGAAATTTTAGTACAGATAAATGTCAGCTAGCTAAACACAGTAAGGAAACTTCCATAGTAGTAATGGAAGAAATTAACCCCATACACCATCGATAATTCAGCTTGTAAAGAGAGCAAAAGCTTAAAAGTGTTGTTATACAAGTATGATACCACCCGTATACACTGTACAAAAACTTCTTAAAATGTTTAGGAAGTAATTAACCTAAACGCAGCATGAAACAGTTATCATACTTCCGCCTTGTAAATATGCAGGTATCTTCAGTATACATTTGAATGTCTTATAAAAGTTTAGGATTGCTACCATATATGTCTGGGAAACTATTCTACCATACCTACTTTGTTAGCACTCCTATACGCGCGTGTGGCAAATTTACAAACTCGTTTTAGAGAGTACATTTGTCAATTTCTATGTGTGTGTCTATATATATATATATATATATATATATATATATATATATGTGTGTGTGTGTGTGTGTGTGTGTGTGTGTGTGTGTGTGTGTTGGTGTGCGTGTGTGTGTGTGTTGGTGTGCGTGTGTGTAAAACGCTTACACTGATGGTGTGGGAAAAATTTTACCACACCTACATTCTTAACACTCCTATACATCGATATTGTAAGTTTCCAAATATTTGTTTACTGTGTTTGAAAGCTCCAAAAGTATTTATCCGTAGGTACCTGAAAAATTCGCGTTTTCATTTTTGAACAAGCTAGAATTCCACAACTGTACGTTCGTGTACATTTTTTAAGGATGAGCAAAATTCGTGTGGTTTTTCTGACAGAAGATTAGACTGTAAGCTGTAATATGTTCACTCGCTGTCTCTCATTGGCCGACAATGTCGTGGATTACCGCTGAAGTACAACGTCAGAGTGACCAATATCCTGCATAGGGTTTTAACACGTAAAGACTCGTGCCTAATGAAGTCACAGATTTTACTCCGATATTAAGGTCTATTTTACCACTAAATAAGAACGCGATATTTGCATGTCTCTACACTTTCGCGATTGATTCTCGACTTAGTTGGCACTTAATGGAAGTCACGTAGCCAACAATACAAATGTAACAAATACAACGTTATTAGGGACCCTGGTTTTTCGCTTTGTTTCACTGTCTTATGTGCACACCTGCAGCTCTGCTTCGTTTTTCATTGATTGCATATTTAAACTCTCTCGAGCCTTGGGATTCTACCGGCAAATCACAGTCGTGAGATGTTTCAGAAACTTTATTGTAATTTGCTCAGACAAATAATATACGGCTCTTCATGTAGACACGCTGACAATAACCATGAAGCAGAATTGCAGATGTGCACGTAAGACTCTGTAACGAAGTGGGGCAAAATTGTTTTCGCGAAAAAACCAGGGTCCCTAAACGTTATCACCGTGATAGCGAGCAGCCAATGTACAGCTGATGCCTGCTTGAGTTCATAAAGCATTTTGGAGACTACCCGTTATTAGAGGTGATGGTTTATTGCGGGAAAATTTGACTCTTTGTTGGGTTTCAACGCACGTTCAGTTTATGAAAAAAGATGAAAGGCTTTCGCTTGTACGCGGACTTGCTACCCTATTTGACTGAGCCAATAAGAATCCCGCTACTGTATCATTTGATAACTGATATTAGTCTGTAGGCAGCTACATTGTGTCAGACGTATATTACCCAATCATACATGTCACAAGAAACTATAGTGTTTTCAAGGGTATGATGGCACGAAACATTTTCGCGATGTACGTCAGAGACCACATGAATTATTTTCGTTAAATTGCTCACTTCGCCGTAAAAAGACAATACTCAGCTTTTAACTTGCATTTGCGGGAGAAAGTGTTCCTGTTTTAACATTAGCTATTCAGATGTCATGTGAATTCAGCGCTTAATGCTCGAATGATTGGCGATAAGATAATACATTCAAGCCAGAAAATTAAACTATTGGCCTATACACAATTCAATACTTTAAGATTTGACTTTACGTTTCCGTTACTTTAAGTATGTCATCAATACGCAATATAAAAGTAAAGTTAAGGTAACAACAATTGAAAAAAGTTTGAGAATTTTTATAAACTGAAATATTATGAGATAAACCATTATTATACATTTGCAATAAAAGCATTTCACGTAAATATTTTTAAAAAATAAGCACAATACTTAAAATATTTTCCATTGACTGTAATAATTTTCCGAACAATAGCAGCGCCATTAATTGAATACACTTAAAGTTCATTTACGAACTTTTATCTTAATACTATTTACAAGGTTTTTCGAGTTCAGTTACTCAACAGGTATTAATTTTTAATGAAATACCAACACTGGAGAATAAAATCATACACAGAAATAAACGGTTTTCATTGTGACATACATAATCAGCTATTTCTTTGCGAACGGACATATTGACTTTGATTAGGGGTTTTAGTTTATCGGAAACGTAAAGTCAAGACTGCTGGACTTTAACTATGGCGACGCCATTGTGTACAACCCCACAAGAAGGCGTGTGTTGAAAGTTATCGTAAAGTCAAATGCTAAAATTTTCAATTGTGTAACCGCCATAAGTCCGCTCACGTGGCAAAACTGCATAATTTTATATTTGCACAGCGTAGTGTTCGTATTATGGACGTTACTTTTCACTATGTTTTCCACTTGTGAAAATTGTTTAGCCCTCATAGATTCCCCAAAGCGACATGACAGAGTCAAAACTTGCAAGTTACGGGAACGGAACCTAGGAATATAAAAATACCAAGCGACTTAGGAGACTGGAATGAAATAATTTACACTAAAATGAGATATTAAGGGGCGTAGCTTAAAATATTTAAAAATACACAATAAAATTCCTTTGTACTAGTTAAATAAAATTTGAAAATAATGACAATTTACTTCAATTATGGCAATTTTATTTATTCTTCAAGAATTAATAGAGCCACAAATGTTTGGAGAAAAGAATTCTGCACCAATTTGTTACGTCTTATGTGCACATTTGTACCTCAGCTTCAAGTCATTGAGTGTATGTTTTCGTCTCACTTGTGTTGGTGTTCTTCTGGCAAATCACAGACTGTGGTGTCATAATTGTTCTGTCAAATACACTCTGCTAATTACAATGAAACAGAGTTGCGGATTTGAACGTCAGGCAATGAAACAAGGTGGTGCAAAAATTCTTTCGCGAAAACTACAGGTCCCTCAAATTGGCCTAAATCTGATATTTGAGACTGTTGTGTATGGAAAAACATCTGCCTGTTTTCGTACAACAGAAACAGAGAGCGGCGTACAGAGATGCGGCAGTATTTTTAGTGCTGGTAGGACATTCTAAGCAATAACATTGTTTAATGTGTTGAGATATAATATTACACGAACGATACTACCGGTATTATTTTTTGACAGTTTCAGAAGAATGAAGTTTGTTTGCCTCAGTTTGATATATATTTTTTACCCTATTTAACATGTATCCTATCATTATAATCTAGAATATTATATTTTACAACATCTTACCTATTCAGTGTTGACCTTATCATTTAATGACGAGACAATAAGATAAATGAGTATTGTACACGCCTATAACCTTTAAAATACTCTGCACAGTAAAAAAAATTTTGTACTATACAAAAATTTTTTTGGAAACCAATTGCCAAAAACCTTTTTGTAACACTACGAAAATATTTTGTAAAATTTACAAAAATCTTGTACATTTACAAATTTTTTTTGTATATTTACAAACATTTCTGTAAATCTACAAACAAATTTTGTATATTTACAGCTAATATCTGGTTAATTTTACAATAATTGCTTGTAGAGTTACGAAAATTTTTTTTTGGAAACTAGTTTCCAAAAAGTTTTATTGTGAAAGTACGAAATGTTTTGTAAAACGTGAAAGATTTCCTAGGTTTATTTTGTTTCAGTTCGAAAAATCTGCTCATTTGCATTATTTTACTAGTTCTTAAATTTGTTTACGATATTTGTAACCACTTTAAAGGGTTTCCGACATCTTGATTTTATTATCGGACTGATAATGTTCTGATATTACATTACAAGAATTTCCTTGTAATTGTACAATTTTTTTTACTGTGTGCACAACGATACCCCAAAATAACTGCGAAAACACCAATTCCTGCCATTCTTTGCCACTAGAAAATATGTTTTCATGAGTCGAGGTGAACCTGAAATGATTATACACACATGTACCGTACTCTGAAGATTCCTAAGCTGATATTACTCATGCGAGTTGAGCAGTTCACGAATAATCTTGCATGCGTCTGAAGTAGGATTCACAACCACACTCAACGTACGAACGAACACACGCACGTACGGTAAGTATTAGAGATTGAATTCGCAACAGGTATTTAACCTAGATATGCGCGGGAATTGTTTATATTATAACAAAATGTCGGTGATAGATGATCGTAGTTTATTTTTATTTTTCGAGACGAACTACGTAATTTATGACCACAAGATAAATGACTTCGCAATGTAAATTAATATTTAATTAACTCTTACATTTGCACATGCCGCGTTCACAACCACCACTTAGCGTACGTACGTACGAAGTATAAAGTTGATCAACTTTATTACGTTTACACGTACGTACGCGCGTACACTACGCGGTGGTTGTGAATCCAGCTTGACTCTTATAGGAGTCAACGGCGGAAGACAACTGTTAGTTGAGTGTATTGCGCTTAGAGGCGATGAGCTAAGTTGCGCTGACTTTTCTGCCCACGTGCTCGCAGACTCTGATCACGTGATTTTGTTGCGACGAAGCGCTGTGTCGTTCTTACGCCTCGAACGCGCTAAATACGTCCACCCAAGCAGTTACCTTACATTCCCATAGAAGAAAGACTTCAACTAGGAAACACGAGAATTAAGCGCTCTCCAGCTAGAGGCAGTAACATTACCGACGCCCGTGTGCAGTTCCACGACACAGCGCGCGCCTGTCTCGCCAGTAAGACTTATGCTTGAGGGGCTTAGATTTATAGTGGTGTAAATCAGTTAAAACAGATTTCTCGTAAACAATTCTTTGTAGTCACATGCAAAATGCAGTACATTCCTGCGATACTATAATGGTATACAGAAATTTAGTTACGAGTGAACTAATTTTACAGCAAATTCTGTGCAAAGAAGTGTATAATGTGACTAACAATGACACTACTAAATATTTCTGACTTACATCGCTATGAGTCTCAGCCCCTCATTTGTTGCTGTCTTCATAGATACTGCTCGTAGAGGTATATTGCAACTTAAGCAGGCTTACAGATTCACGGAGGAAGATGTTGATGTCGGCACGCGACGCCCGCATGCAGTAGTTCGAGGAGAGAACGCGCACGGAATGAAAAATAGGGCGAGAGTTACCAATGCCTTATCGTCCAGACGGATTGAACATCTGTCCTCCCGAGGCCTACGCATTCCCTAAATCAAGTTACACGAGCCATCTAGCTACAGCCACCGCATGGCTTGGTACACAGACGGGAATCAGCGTAGCGGTAGAGACCAATCAAATGCTCGGGTTAACCGACCTATATGCTAGCTTCCAAGAATATCGGTGTATTTGGCAGGCTGCTCGCTGACACAGTGATACCTAGAAACAAAGGTATTTCGCGTATTCATCTGGCAACAGCATAAACTTCTCAGTTCTATATGTGTACCGGTTGAAACTGAATATCCATAGGTTTCTAATAGTACAAACGTGTAGCACGTGATACCCTTACGACTTGTTTCCTTATTTATAATTGGCTTGCAGTCATAAAATGTGTATTAAAACCGCTCTCGTGGTGGTGTCTCAAGGAAACCCCCGAAAGAAACCCTTCAGTCAGGACACCACTAAGAATGGCGCCCGAAAATCCGTCACCACCGTTCCCCACATAGCGATGAAAGTTACCTCAGAAAAAGGTCTAAAATACTAAAATCTCCTTCTTGCAATACAGAGGGGGAAAATGTAATACATTTGAGGACAGCATTACTCGCAATAACCATCATCTATGAAAAGTCCTGCTTTAAATTCAATCACCCATAATTTATTATAATTTATTCTTACAAACACGTTATTGCAGAAGAAATATAACCTTAACACCCTTGCCAAACAAACAGCAACATGAAAATGTCAGGAGAAAAACGCTACATACAATACTTTGGTTAGCCAAGTGTAAATCAGACAAAGAAAATTCCCAACACTATACGTACTTTCTGATGCCATGAATACTGCAACAATAATACGTTTGTTCTGCAAACGTACTTTCACTATCTCAGACCATTTCAAAGAGTTGAAAAATACGTCTACCCTATATAGACAAATAATACAAGACATTTAAATAGTTTTGAAATACAAACGTCGTAAACTTAACTTGTGCAGAGTAGCATCATGACGCCCCAGAAATCCGAGTGTGTCAGTCGGACCATAGGAACGCTTATTTATAGGAGAAAATTAACTCCTTCCCCTAAATATCACTGTCCAATAATATTTAACATTATGTAATATTAGCGTAACAAACGCTCTCTATACTACGGTGGCGCTATCTACAATAAACAGTTCTGCCAACCGCATAAAAACATAAATTCAGAAAGTTCTTGGCGAGAGACGGCCCATGCGAGTTCCAAAACCCAATCACGACGTAACTGAAGTCACAGATGACGTAAGCAGAAGCACAGCTGGGTTCCTTCTTCTTACTTGAACATGTGTCGTGGCAACAGACAGTTGTGCGGGTCGGAGTGAAACTTCAGTTAAGTTGCCAAATGCAATGTTAGGCAATTTGAGCAGCTTAGCCATAGTTGAGGGATCACAGTTTATATTCATTCGTGCGTGCGTGAAACAGCAACAGCGCAAGAAAGTTCGTCGACGTCTTCAACTAAGGTAAGCGAAATAGCACGTCCATTTAACCAAAGTCGGGTAGGTAGTAATGTTCTAAACAAGAGACGAGGTCGTCCATGGCCGTCTTCAGTAGAAGGCTGGAGTCTTGAATGTGGCAATATTGCACCGGGGGCCTGCTATTTGTCACTTCTTGGCAACCCTAGTCTCTGCAACGTGCACCTTTTGTGGCGTGTACACGTCTAGACTGACTAGGGCAGCCAATGAGCGACCGGAAGCAGGCCTCCGAAGCAGCGTTGCCACATTCAATACTACGGCCTTCTACTAAAGACGGCCATGGATCGTCTCAGCGTTCAACCTGACCTATAATCAATACGCGAAATAATTGTGTCTCTAGTGATACCACATTATTGGACCTGCATTTTGTTGTTTACATATTATTGACTCCGTGTCCTTCAGGACATGTCACATATGCAGGGCAACGATTTTGTCGCGAAAAGATTTTTGCCCCACTTTGTTTCAGTGACTCACGTGCACATCGGCAGTTCTGTTTCAAGGTTATTGGCAGCGTGTCTTTGTTCAGACACGTTTCTCATTTGACTGTACCAATCAGAATAAGATTATTGTGAGTCCGTACGTCTATAATTTGCCAAGGCCAGTGAGAGTAAAATCATCCAATCACAGACGATGTAGCAGAGCTGCAGGTGTGCACATGACGCATCGAAACCAAATGTTGGAAAAATCTTTTCGCCATAAAATCGCGGCTCTACACATATGTTATGGGCCAATTGAGATTGTAACTCGAACTGACGGTAGTTTGAATTATAGCTTGTGCCTGGACGAAAACGCGAATTTTTGAAGTATCTATGGGTATATAACGTGGCAAATGTTATAGAGTTTTAGATACCATTTTTATTCCAAAACTTTTCGCGTCTCTACCCTCTCTCTAGTTACTGGCAGGAATACCCAGTTTTCATAAACGTATTTTCAGCACACTATACTTTAATGAATAACGTGTATACCAGTGGCGGCTCGTAAGTAGTTGCCAGGTAGGGCACAAGTTACAGAGAACTGTATATGTTTGTGCGCTAGTTGATGCTACAGTCACTAGCACGCTGGTATGTACACTGTTAAAAACTTCCTCAAATGTTTAGGAAGTAATTAACCCAAACGCAGTACGAGACAGTTACCATACTTCCGCCTTGTAAATATGCAAACTTTTACTATTGTTGCAATACACAGCTGGTAACTTTAATATACATTTGACTGGTTTATAAAAACGTTTGGGAGTGCTACCATGGATGTCTGGGAAACAATTCTATCACACCTACTTTCTTAGCGCTCCTATACGCATGTGTGTTAAATTTACAAACTATTTTTTTGAGTGTAGGTTTATTACCGACTAGACACAACTTAATAAGTAGCCAGTAGATATTTCATGGCCGTTGGTATACGGCGGTGCGTTCACACGAGTGTGCAGTTCTCGGCAACTTGTGCCCTCCCTGCCAAAAATCCTCGAGCCGCCACTGGTGTGCACCCACTACTGTTGTATGGTTACCTACTCATTTTCTGTTATTGGCACATATCTCTCAGGGGTTTGACAAATACATTTCATACAAATTGCGAAAGTTAAGCTAACTTGGTATACGTGTTCAAATTCTGGCTTGTACCAGGGGTAATTTTTGAAAATTACAGGTGTCTGTCTAAGAACTTATAGGCCTGGTCTCATTCCGGCACCTTTTTCTGTAGTTTCTGACCGTCGAATGATATTCAGTCATTTTGCTGGATATTACTCCTACATTCCTGACTCGTTAGTAACAAACTAATTTTCACAGATGGTCGTTTCGCTTCTGAATTATGATTAGAGGCACAATTATTTCGCGAATTGATTCTAGGTCAGGTTGAACGTCAATAACGTATACTTAACTCCTCCTTCTGTGATTAGACGAGAGCAGTTTTAACACACATTTGACGACTGCAAGCCAGTGATAAATATGGACACAAGTCGTTGGGATATCACGTGCTACACGTTTGTACTGTTAGTAGTCGATGGATAGTCGGCTTCAGCCGGTACACGTATAGAACTGAGAAGTCTAGGCTGTTGCCAGATGAATACGCGAAATCCTCGTGCTCTAACTATGATACATTTAAGTCTCAGAAATTTTGCGAACTCATTTGAGAACACCTTAGATTCGAAAAGCCTATTAATGTAAATTACCTTCACGATTGGATGACTGTTACTAAAACATTTCCTTGAGTACTGTGAACCAATAGCTAGAACCGTGATTTTATGGCGAAAATATTTTTGCAACATTTGGTTTCGATGCGTCATGTGTAGAGCCCACGATTTTTGGTGAAAAGAATTCTGCAACAATTTGTTTCAATGCCTCATGTGCACATATGCAGCTCTGCTTCGTGGTCAGCGACTGGCTGTTGTAAATTCTCAGCGTCTCGGGGTTTTACCCGCAAATCACAGACGTGTGGTGTCGCAGTAACCTTGTCCCTGCTGGCACTAGTCAAATGAGCCACGCCTACATTCTGCCAATACTCAAGAAGCAGAGCTGCATTTGTGCACACAAGGTATTGAAACAAATTGTTGCAGAATTCTTTTCACCAAAAATCGTGG
>PNEQ01105600.1:0-42597 GCA_003012365.1 Medauroidea extradentata | reverse complement strand
CATGTGCACACTTGCAGCTCTGCTACATCGTCTGTGGTTGGATGATTTTACTCTCACTTGCCTTGGCAAATTACAGACGTACAGACTCACAATAATCTTATTCTGATTGGTGCAGTAAAATGAGAAACGTGTCTGAACAAACACACGCTGCCAATAACCTTGAAACGAACTGCCGATGTGCACGTGAGTCACTGAAACAAAGTGGGGCAAAAATCTTTTCGCAACAAAATCGTGGCCCTACAAATAGCAGACCTGTATGAAAACACTCACAGACTGCCGCGCTACCTTGTCACATGTACAACTGTCCACTCACTGGAGCAGCAGACAATAGACAAGTATCTGAGGACATAGTGTACACAGGACTGTGCAGTCCAGTCTGCTGGTCGTTGAACCCGCGATATTTCCGTGTCTCTAAACATGTTCTATAAATTTAAATAAAGGGACAGTCTAATATGAACAGATCAGTTGCGAATAAGTGTCACTGAACATTTCTGACATATTTTGACAACTCATCGGCTGTTGCTGACAAAGTGGTGCAACGTGACTGACTGCATTACGTTATTCATTCTTACCGTCTTGGAGTAGGCCTACTCTAGGAAGTGTCAAGTACGTTGTGGTCAGTTGTGAATTTGCCAGAAGCGTGCTCGTGTTTGAAATCTACTGTTTGCCTATACGAATCCGCCTAACATCAAGTTTTTAATTACAAGCGACTCTCGAAATTACGGAACCTAAATCCATGTTCCATTGTAAATGGGTGAAATTAAAACGTGTTACGTGGATCCATCTGTTACGCTCTTAGGAGCAAGATTTACAAATAGCAAGCAGAAGCTCTAATAACATGTACGTTGTAAATGTTCAAAAATACGACCAGTTTAATGTAAACTTCTCTTCGCGAATACTAGCTCCTCCCGTGTCATTACAATTATACAGAAACTCGTAAGAAAATTTTGCAACATTAATTCAAAAGTAATCTCATTGATTTATAAATATGACGTAAAAAAATCTTTTAATCGTCTGCTCAGATTTAAGTTTCACTTCGACAGTTCTATCATTATAGTTATTTGAAAGTACCTCTAGACTCTTCGTTAAAATTGTCATGATGTCTGCCTCATATTTCCACTGTCAACATTTCCGATTCAAAATCTATGCCGAGGTCATCGCACACCTTGTTGTAAGGAATGGAAGGTGTCTTATGAAAGGGATAAACATATTGCCAACATCAATAAAATAAATGGTACATGGGAGAGGGGATGATGACAACAACTCGTCGCTTATTTTGTTCTGTCCGTAAAAACAATACCAGTATGTGCGAAACTGTCCACTGCCGAGACGAAGACTGAATTTCTTTCACTGATGTCTAGAAGAAGTGACACTCAGTATTAGCCAGACGTTTTTACGACAACTATTTATCCAAAAACAGGGAATGGTTAAGTTATTTGGCGAAACTAGCATTTTTTTCCGAAAAATTGTTAGTCTAAGGAATGTTTAAAGGAAATTGGTCCTTCTGCAGAGGCGTTTCAAAGAAATGTTTGGCAGAGCAGAAGAGATGTCACGTGAGAACATCGGGATATTAAATAAATGTGTTTAGGTGAAGACGTCTTCGAAAGAATAGACGTCTGGCTGAAGTCGCGAGCTCTTGCACATGATGGGGCGGGAGACATTTCAAAAGAGGATTTTGAGAATGCTTTATCTGGCTGAATAGACGTCTGAAAATAGAGATTACTGGAAAATGCATTTGTAAGAAAATAGGCATATGGCGTCTGACTAAAAAATGTTGACTGGAAAAATTGGCATGTTCACTGACCTGCGGACTAGTATCTGAGAATATCTGTGAACTCAGGCAGACAGCAACTGTTCATTGGCTGGTCGCTGACACAGTGATACCACATCATTGGGTCGCTGCAATATTATTGTCTCTCTCTCTCATGATGTGAACTAACTCGTTGGCCAATTGAGGAAATGATACGAGCTAACAGTTGTTTGAATTCTAGCATATGTCCAATAAAAATACGATTCTACTGAAGAGTAATCCGAAGCAAGGGATGTCGCTTTAGGAGGGGTTTATAAGAATTAGTGGTTGGCGAATGTGCAGATATAACGCCTGTCTGAAGAAGCGTGTAAAAGGATCGATGTTTCATATTTGGAAGAAAGTTTGAAAGAAGAGTTAGTCGGTGGGAGAGGTGTTTGGCAGATGTGCGGATGTGGCGAAAGAGGCATATGCAAGAAGTGGTGTTTTGCGGAAGAGGTAATTGAAAGGCATGGTGACATCTTCCAGGAAGCTGTGATGTACGATGACTAACGAGGAGAGATGCAGCTATGAAGACTGAGAGACAGGGACGCGACGAAGGAGGGGCTGGGCGCTGGCCAATAATGTCTTCTCAGCAGCCCACAAGCCGCTCTCCGCGCCGTGGTAAACCCGCTCTTGGTTGGGTCACCAGTCACCCGCACTCCACATTCTCAGCTGCAGCTATCTCTCTGTCAACCTCACAAGCCTAGTGTAGGCTACTCTGTAGTTATCCATAGCTAGAGGCATGCAAAATTCATGTGATTATTTGGTGATAAGCTAGATTTCAGTGTCCTGTATATACCCGAGTACAATCTGTGAATTCATTGGACACGAGCCTTTATGTGATTACAGTTAAGTGTGTAAGCCCTTTACATGATAATGGTCATTCTACCGTTCGACTTTTAAATATTGCTGGCTATGTAGAGACACGGAAATGTCGTGGGTTCAACGACCAGCAGGCTGTGTACACTATGTCCTCAGATACTTGTATATTGTCTGCTGCTCCAGTGAGTGGACAGTTGTACATGTGACAAGGTAGCGTGGCAGTCTGTGAGTGTTCTCATACAGGTCTGCTGTTGGTTCGCAGTCTTCAAGGAAGAGTTCCACCAACACTCACCGTTCACCCTATCACGAAAGTAATGAACTTGTACAGGAGTTTGAAATTAAACGTTTTCTCAGATGTATTCGCGAAATTTCCTGGTATGTAGCTATTGGTGGTTCACGATAATATGAGGACTTTTGAAACCCTAGTCACATTTTTACTTACAGGTTATTTGTACTTTTCTGCCACTTTTTAATAAAAACCAAGCAACGTCCGTAACAGTCAAAGTGTATGGATTACGTCATACACAAAAGTTAACGACAGAGGTCGCAATGTACAATAATTTCAAAATATTATTATAGACAAGATGTTCTTCAGGAGAGCTCACTTTGTAGTGAACAACCTATAAAAGCGATTTCTGCGGCAGGCCACGACATTGTTGGCCAATGAGACATATCAAACGAACATATAACAACCTGCAGTCTAGTCTGCTGTCAGAAAATAAGGTGAATTTCGCACTTCACTATCGACAGCCTCGTCTTCAGACATTTCTTCGAGCGCCCAAGATTCCCATTTTCTTTTAGCGACACATACACTCGTGATATTGTCTTACACGGGACATATTCTAACATCGATGATACCAAAGTGCTGTACGCCCAAAGTTACATCAATTTCCTCTCCTGCTGTATTTCTTTCGCTGTTGCTACGTGCAAGATAACATCGCGAATAGATATTAAATCAAGCTAAAAATTCAAAAGTATGTAAATTTAGTCAAATTTTACTATTGGATTACATATTATAAGACATAACCTGAAAAAAATTACATAGTAAATAAACAACCTAATCACGTAACACCATGTCTGGTTGAACATGGATGCTAACTAGAGCAAGAGACAATGAATAAATAGTTGAGGAAATAGAATACAGAGACCTTGCGAACGCTAGCCAGCACGTCATTGTCAATGTTGTGACAAATTTACGAGTTCTTGATGTGGCAAGCTAGAATTCAAGCACGCGTCTCTTTGCACAGCATTTGCAGTTGCCCCACGAACCATTTCGCACGTTTTTCAGTGCTCTGTGTAACAAGGAGATAGCAAATCGCATGTCCAATCAAGTTGCGCCACTTTTCCATCAATTAGTTAATGCGTAGTCAATATGTGCTCTGTTATACAGTCGTTATTGTTGTAGGTTGTTAGACGGTAGCATTCTAATAAATCTATTTTCTTATTTATAATTCTAGATATACGAGACCAATTTTAAATGTTAGGGTTACTTTGCTCCTACGCTGAGAAAAGCAGGCGCATGAGTTATGCAGGTAACGTCTTGTTTCCTTTCCGCCCGCCCAACATTCAGCAAGATCAACTGTGAGGAGATCGCTAACGACTGTTCGTTTTAGCCAATATATTTTTGCATGAACTTGTTTCAATAACTCACGTGTCCGCCTGCAGCTCTGCTTCGTAGACAATGATAGGATGTTTTTAACTCTCAGCATGTTGGGTTTCTACTCGCTAATCATAGTTGTGTGGTTTTGCAGTAACCTTCTTCTGATTGATGCAGTTAAATAATTGACGCCTATAAACATCGATACATTGCCAATAACCACGAAGCAAATCAGTCGATGTGCATGTAAGGTACATAAATAAAATGGAGCAAAAAACTTTTCACAAAAACTACTAGCCCCTACCCAAAACCAACAGATATTAGTTGCTGTAATAGTTAGTTGAGCCATGAATCTGAAACCAAATGGAGCAAAAATATTTTTGCCATGAAATCGTGGCTCTGGTGAGAGGCTTTCATTTTGGGAGGGAACATACTCGCGTTCGACATACCTGAAGAAAGTATATTTGTTGCTGATTTATGAATTTTTGTAACAGAAACACTATCTTATAATTGTGCCAACACAAAATTTGTTGCACGAAAGGCTAGGACGAACTTAAAAAAATTAAAAGTCTACTTTCGATATTTCCAACAACGTGTGGGCTCATTTATATCATTTGCATACGTTACACACTTATGAGACGGGCCGTCTTCTGTAGCAGACTACGGCCTTGGTTATGACAACCCTGCCAGGAAGAGCCATTTTAACACTTATTTTGTCTCGCCAACGGCAGTGGCTTCTCCTGATTCGCTGATATGTAGGGCACAATAACGAATCGGGTACAGCCATTGCCTATGGAGAGCTAAAAGGAGTATTAAAAGTGAGGAGATGGCTGGAATAAAGGCTTTAGTAAGCTAAGGCCTTTCTGCCATCAAACAATGTATCTTATTCTATTATGTCCATAGACGACACCCACAAATTTTTTTTGTACCGATATCTCAATTCTTCTCCAAGTTATGAATTTTGGCCTTAACCTGATCTGGTACCATAATGCTATTAATAATTTATGTTTTATCTTTGACTGTGTTTATAGTAACCACTATTAATTTGTGTAGTATAAATAGATACTACTTACTGGAAATAAGATAAAATAATTTGAGAGAAACGTGAAACTAATAAGAGACTAATTTCTCCAAAACATATACCTGTCATTATCTCACAATTCAATTTTCTTGCTAAGGCCTTCATTTCAGCCAACTCCTCAATTATCCTTCCTGGCAGGGCAACCCCGTGCTCGTTTCTACGCCACTGAGCAGAGGCACAAAGTGCACATAAGCACAAAAATGTTTGCGGAACAGTTCATTTAATCCACGAATTTTCCCTGTCTGTAGTAAGAGGGTTAACGTGTTCTGTAATGTTTGAGAAAATCAGAAGCAAATTGGGCAAACTAATGAATGAGATAAGTTGGTCTGTTTGTTAGCATTTTTCTTTGAACGCCCGGTGGTCGTGAAGACGACGGACTAGCAGACAGACAGGATAGCAGCGAGCTTGTTTGTCGTGAGATAAGAGAGTCGTCCCACGCCCTCGGACATCTTCAATCACAGCTCTCCGTCATCCGACACTTCCCAGGGCCCTCTGCTGCCTGCACCGGAGCCGACATAACCTCACCGCTGAGCTTTCAGCATTGCCACACGTACGAGAATTCTACGAGTTTATGGGTTTGTGTACGATATAACATTGGCTCTTGTACACTTCTGTGCGAGAAATTCCAAATGTGGTGTTATGGTCAAAAAATTACCGACAAGAGCACATTTTATTGTTTTGATCAATGTCTGATGTGTGTATGGAGAGAGAGAGAGAGAGAGAGAGAGAGAGAGAGAGCATTTGCCATCTGACAACACTGGAGCTCATCCGCATATATACAGGCTTCATGACCTGAAGACTACAAACTGCTTCTTCCCACACTATACCTGAACCACAGAACATTTAGGAATACAGAAGTGAAATAGTCTATTGGACAGCGAACTCAGTCACACAAGCCAGCAAAATGACTTCCCTGGCCAGAAACATGCCAGACAAGCTTGCAGCCAATCAGTGTTAAGGCAGCTGCCCTGAAAGCCGGTAGCTGTAGCAGACTTTAACTTTTGACGACGAAGAAAGCTAAGCCTTATAAAGTCACATTTCTACACACTTAGAAGGCTGTGAAGTTATTAAAAAATTGTTTTAGTTTAATTACCGGTGTTATCTTTACAATTTAATTGGTTTAAATAACTTTCAGTTAAGAGTATTTTCTGTTCAGCCACTTATTGAAACGTAATTTCCTCTGTATGAAAATATTTTTTGGTCAGCAATAACATCTAGGTCTTTAGCGCTGGTGAGGGATGAAGTGATGTGAATACGGAGTGGCGCCGAAATTTAAGATGGGTGAAACGGAAGATCACCGAGAAAATCCGCCGACCAGCGGCATAATACTGCACAATTCTCACATGTGAAAGTCCGGGGACCGACCCCACTGGAAATCGAATCCGGATCACGTTGGTGGTAAGGCGACTGCTCTAGGCACTTTGCCCACCGCGGCCTCCTATATGTGATGCAGCAAAATAAAAAAGGGAATTAAATATTTTTATTTGCGTAACGATTTTATTTGTTTTAACGCATTTCATGTCCGCAAAATTGTCTAGCTGTTCATTTACGCATGCTTAGATAGTATGATTTTACTTATGTTATACAAACGGCATATATTAACGTTTTATTAAATTTTAAACGTGAAATTTTTGCACATATTCATTCTTCTGCTGAATTAGCAACTTATTTGGATGGTTTTCGTTTGTTGTATAAAACCGTTTTTCAAATTTGGGCTTGGCCTGCCTCATACACAAAATCTATGAAATCTAGAAACTTTCCATTACTATAAAACATAAGTCACAATGTGTGTCTATAAAGAAAATAATATATCGTACAAATATAAAAATAATTTTAAAATTTTAAATTCGCAGGGAGCCCCTACGCAGCCCCCTTAATGTACTGTACCTCTTAGCCATGTTGAGATACGAGATGATTTCTAAATCCGAATGAAACTTACGTAAATACCCAATAAGCGACTTCATAATTTTTAAACATTCGACCGTTTTAGCGATGGAAAGATGCAAAATGATACAGAAATACTGAAAATCAGATATGACCATGGAGAAACAATTTTAAAGTTGTTACTTTGTACCGACCTATTGATACGTGTACCACTTCGGGCACAGGCCTATTTATACACATTTGATTTTTAACGATTCTGACGATCTTTCTAGGCGTAATTGTTTGGGACACTGGTAGGAGGTTTTGGTTTAAAATCCCGTGTAAGGAACGGCGACGGGAAACTGATATGCTATTATAGATGCACATGTTAGTAGCAGCTGGCAGAAGTGCCGGGAAAACGGGAGATCCATGAGAAAAGCAACTGAACTGCGGCACGGGCACGAACATCACATGTGGAAATCCGGCTGGCTGCCGGTGTAATCGAACCCAGATTACTATTATGTTGATAATATTTTAAAGAATAGTGAGCGAAGTCGCGGCCGGGCAGCTGGTATAAATTATAGCATACTTCGGCCCTCTACAACACAAAGAACTACACAACATCCTAGTTGCCGAACAGTATGGTATAGATAAGCCGTTCGCTGAACTTAAAAGCAAATTTAAGTATCTTAGTGAAAACGATAGTAGCCGAGTGATCACGGGGAAGACCGAACCCTGGAAGAGAGAGGAAGCTTGTCTGATCCTGGTCAATATTTTTAACTGATTATTCAAATATTTACAGTTAAAAAACGCTCTGCGGGGGTGTCAAGTCGGGATGTGACCAAAAAATCCACCACTTTTATTAAGTTTAGCACAGGATATTTACTCAAACTTCTATACTGAAACTTTTAAGATACTAGTAGTTTAACTGTGTAAGTTAATGCCAGTATAAACATAACATTATATTAAAAATGCCTCTTACTATATTGAATTTCTTAATTTGATTTTTATGTTTTACGTATATGCACTTATATTTCCGGGGGTACAAATTATATTTTGTAATGCACTATCAGATTTTTTTTGTGTGTGTTGGGGGGGGGGTACATAGTTACATTGTATCCCTGTATCCCCTTGTTTCTACGTCAATGGATTTGACACATACCTATGTTTACGCCACTTTCGTCATTGGTCCTTGACTTAGTTGACAACTCTATAATAAAAAATAAACTAACTGCAAACCTAATCACGTGATATCACAGCGTCAGCCAGCAGTCAATGAACAGCTGATGTCTGCTTGAATACACAGATAGTCTTGGAGGCTAGCCTACATGTCAGTGAACCCGCTGATGTTTAGAGTCTCTTTCTACTACAAGTCTTCAGGAGTTCTGCCTGCGAATTAAAGTTTTTATGTCAGCGTGACATAATTCTGATTGATCAAGTCAAATGACAATCCTCTGCTCACACAGACACGTGGCCAATAACCAATGTTGAGCTATCGATATTCTAGTGAGTTAGTGAAACATCATGTGTGTAAAATCTTGTCGGGAAATTACTATGTTTCTAATTATCAGTTTATAAATAATACTACGAATAACGTAGACAACAAATCCGTACATTCTGTACACTAAAACCGTTTTCCTTACAGCAACGTAAAAAAAAATTATTTCAGGTGAGATAACACAACCCGAGTTGGAATTACTGTTTTTATAGTATTTGGTTGTTTGGAAACACTTATTTTTAAGTGTCTTTTTATCGCCTTCTAATATAATATGTAGGCTACTTTATCCATTGTTACTCGTTCATAAATTCGTAACATCTTACCAATATTGGTGACACGGTTTGTCATGTATTATTTTGTAACTGTTAATATATTCACGCCTTTTCAAGAATCATTCGGTGATGCGTATGTATACATTTGTCTCATGCCGAAAACGTTCCTACAGTGCTTAAGGAATGTAAGGATATTTTTCTAGTATTTTCAATGAAAATGTTACAATTTATAAGTGAAAAATTCAACACGCGGAATGAGCCTTCCCCTTAAAGCCGTTTAGGTAACGTTATAGTAATACTGCTACGCTGAAAATAAAAGCTGAAAATATATTTTTTCGTCATAACTAAATTGTTCCTTAAATAAAAGAAATTTCTTTCAGAACTTATATTTTCTCTGTAGGAAACTAAATACCATAAATATTACTGCTAAATTAAACTGTACGAATAATTCGACGTGAACTAGTTTTGGGTGAAAATGTATAGAGAGCAGTGTATATAGATTATCACTAGGGGCACCTGATTTTAGCAAAAAAAAATTGCTCACACTTATTTGAATTCCTCGTGTGCACATCTGCAGGTATGATTCATGGTCAGTGGTGAGCTGTTTCTAACTCTCAAGGCATTATGGTTCTATCCGGAAATCACTGACATGTGGAAGCTTACTATGACTGGCACAGTCAAATTACGAATTGTCTCTACACAAAAACACGCTGAATATGACCATGAAGCAGAGGTACAGATATGCCTGAAAGTTGTCGAAACACGTTAGTGCATTTTTTTTTTTGCGGAAATGAGGTGTTCCTTATTATCACATCTCATGAGATAACAACGCGTACTGTACTTACAAGTCACAACCCGTACAAGTCAGCTGAAGGGCGTATAACGTACGTGCCAAATACGCGGGTTTTACAAATCATTTTTGAATTATGTATTCGAAAGGCAACGCAGTTTATGTTCACCAAATCTGTACACTTAACTCGAAGATTCTCTTCGCAGCAGTGCTACTTTAAGGTTGTTAATATTTGAACAAGATTGCTCTTTGTCGCAAGAAAATCAGTGTCGGGGCAAAGAAAGTGTATTTAGAGAGTGGCTTAGGGAAAATGTCCCATTGGAAAAGCGTTTGCTAATGGAACGCTTCGACGTCAGTGGTATGTTACATGGACAACGTTTAGTGACACAGATTTTCGGTAAAAAGAATTTGCCCCACTTTGTTTCAATGCCTTTTGTGCACATCCTCGTCTATGCTTCATGATTATTGGCAGAGTGACTTTGTGAAGTGACGTCCCTTATTTGACTTAGCCAATCACAATAAGGTTACAGCAGCATCACACGTCTGTGATTGGCTGATAGAACGTCAAGACAAGCGAAAGTTAAAATATCCAATCACTGACTATGAAGCAGATGTGAACGAAAGGCACTGAAACAAACTGGGGCAAAATTATTTTCGCGAAAAGTTCACGGCTGTAACTATGAGCATATCTGAATGTCTGCACCGTCAATTTTTTGGACGTTTTTAACTCTCAGTGTCTCGGGGTTCTAGCAGCAAATAAAACGCATACATGTGATTTTACAGTAATCTTATTGCGATTTGCACAGTCAAATATGTGACGCTTATACATAGAGGTACGTAAATTTCGCAGATACATTCCAGGTCAGGTTGAACGCCAATTATGTATACTTCATTGTCATGTCTGTGACTTGCTGGCGGCTGTTACGAAACGCGTTAGACTACTGCAAGCCAGTAGTAAATAAGGAAATAATGTGAAGTGCTATCGCTTGCTACCTGCTTGTACGGTTATAAGCCAATAGATAATCGATTGTGGCCCGTGGGTGTATAGGACTGACAAGTCTAGGCTGCTGCCAGATGAATACGCGAAATTGACGTACCTCTACTTAATCACCATGAAACGCTGCCAAAAAACACGAAGCAGAGCTGAAGGAATGCACGTCAGGCATTGAAACAAAGTGGTGGAAAATTCTCCTCACAAAATATCAGTGTCTCTAGCGATGTTAGAGTTTGGCGCTGGTGACATAGGCCGGCGAGTGAAATCTCCAGAGAGTGAGCCACATTATTGCAACAGAAACCTCGTCTTACGGCAGACAACCACTAGTCTGTCTAGCTGGCAACATATTCTACGAAAATTCGTAACAAACACGAACATCGTTAGACTACCCACTCACCACTTTCTCATCATCCCCCAACCCTCAGTTCTTTGAGGGAAATTACTAGCGTCTAATGGAAGGCTGGCACTGCACACATGCCCTTCTTGCACAAACGCGGTACGGTGCAGAACCACGTAATAATTTTTATTGACGTTTCCTGACCTAACTAAACAGTCCTTAGAGTCAGCGCACAACACTGTGTGGAATTTAAATAAACCTAAACTAGAGGCGTGCACAATTCGTTTTATTGTTTCGTAACAGGCTGGACTTCAATGCTCTGTCTATACCCGAGTACAATATGTGAGTATATTGGACACGAGCCACTCTACCATTGTACTTTTAACTATTGGCTAGAAGCGATCTCTGTGACAGGCCACATCATTATCGGTCAATGAGAGACGTTGAGCGAACATACAACAGCTGGCAGTCTAGTCTGTTGTCAGAATATAACGCGAATTTTTCTTCAATAACCTAAACTACCTTATAATAATTTTAATTCAAACTGATACACAGTTGGAAACACAAAAGTACACCTTAAGCACAAGCACTGACAGCTATGTATTTTAACTTACTGATACTTAACTGAGTAAAACCTGCAGAGTGCATTAAAGTTGCTGAGACACTACACAAGTAAATTGTTTATTTAATTTTTCGTGCAAACAATAAGTGCGAAATGTGTACTAAATATTCCCCTCATTGGTTTATCCTGCATAACGAGAATAAGACGTTTTAAAGAAAAGAACAATTTTTCGAAATCGGAAAAGCTTATTCAAATCGTGTGTGATTATTGCGGCTTACTTTTTATAAATCATTATTATTTCACGTTTGTTCAAATAGCCTCAGAAATTCTATGTACAGCCATAGATGGTACGGATTCGTCGAAAAAATCTCAATGGTTAAAACATACTCATAAATATGAATTTAGCTGAGAATAAATTACGCGCAATATTTATGGTCGAGTGCAGTGTACACTGTCATGTTATATGTAGGGACCTGAAATATTCGCATTTTCGTTTCAGCACAAGCTAAATATCAAATATCTCTATGTTAGTGTCCTTTTCGCCATTGGTACTTGACGTATTTGATATCTCCTAGACAGCGCTGAACCAAT
The DNA here is from genome assembly GCA_003012365.1 of Medauroidea extradentata. Classification (NCBI taxonomy): domain Eukaryota; kingdom Metazoa; phylum Arthropoda; class Insecta; order Phasmatodea; family Phasmatidae; genus Medauroidea; species Medauroidea extradentata. The sequence goes on along the minus strand of PNEQ01105600.1, from coordinate 30,401 downwards.
AATGTATAATCAACTAAATGTAGGCCTAATCATGTGGCATCACTATGTCAGCGAGCAGCCAATAAACAGCTGATGTTTGCTTGAATACATAGATATTCTTGGAGCCTAGCCTACATGTCAGTGAACCCGCGACTTTGCACAGTCTCTAGTTATATGTAAACGCTAGAGACCCTGGATTTTCACGAAAACTATTTTACCCCACTTTGTTTCTGTGCCTTGTGCACACCTGTAGATCTGCTACGTGGTCAGTGATTGGGTATTTTAACTGTCACGAGCCTTGGGAGTCTACCGGCAAATCGCAGAAATGTAGCGTTGCAGGAACGTTATTGTAATTGGCTCAGTCAAATGAGATACGGTTCTTCACTTATACACGCTGCCAATAACCATGAAGCAGAATTGCAGATGTGTACGTAAGACACTGTAAAACAAAGTGGGGCAAAACTTCTTCTCACCAAAAATTCCCGTCCCTAGTTATATGTCCTGAGCTTACGTCTCGAGCCAGTGATTTTTGGCGGAAAGAATTTTGCGCGGGTTGGTTTAAATGCTTTATAAGTAGGGCAATGAAGATCTCGCGAAACGAATTTCCCCACAGGTTATTTCAAAACCTCGCTTACACACCTGCAGCTTGGTTATCACGGTTATTGGCGCCTTGTCATTGTGAATTGACGTCTCCCCTGACTGCACCAATCACAGTAAGGTTGCCGTAACACCTGACGTCCGTGATTTGCGGGCAGAACCCCAAGACGTGTGAGAGATAAAACATCCAATCATTGACTAAAAAGGAGAGCTACAGATGTGCACGTAAGGCACTGAAACAAACTAGGGCAAAAGTGTTTTCGCGAAAAGTTCATAGCCCTAGTTTTGAGCTCATCAGCTGTTGTGTATCATGGTCAGTGATTGGACGTTGTTAAATGCTCAACGTCTCGGGGTTCAAACCAGCTTATCACAGACGTGTGGTGTCGCAGTAACCTAGTTCTCATTGGCACAGTTAAATGCACGCCTCTGCACTAATACTCTGCCAATAACCATGAAGCATATTTGCAGATGTGCAGCTAAAACAGCGAAACAAGTTGGCGCAAAATTAATTTCACGAAAAATCCCTGCCTCTAATTACATCTTTCGATTGTGAATCAGTAGGGACTGGTAAATTCCACGAATTTAATGATCTGTAGGCTTATAATCCGTTGTACTATGCATACTCAAGCCCCGACTATTTGTCCACTAGCTGCTACTCAGTTGAACAGCAGACATTGAACGAGTATACGTGGCTCGAGTATGCATAGTACAATGGATTCTAACTTACAGGTCATTGAATTCGCGAAATTTTCCAGTCCCTATGAATCAGGTATGACCGTGAGAGAGGAGACGTTGTCTGGCTTTGTTTAGGCAGTGACAGGAGAACTAGACTAGCCTGGGCTTCAGCCTTGGTAGCAGCTGACCCTCGCCGTCTTCTGAACAAAGCACAGACGTCAACCTAACTCATTACAGTCTGTTCTTGCTGGGCAGACGGCGGCAAGCCAACCTCACGCACGCAAGCTCCTCGCCGCACGAGAGGCTGTAGAAGAAAAAACACAGGAAGAAACTTTAAAACATGTTCTTCCTTTACACACTCCCGCACAAACAACGAGGGTTTGGTACAGCCAACCATATGAAAGTTTATATGATGATGATGATGATGATGACTGGTGTTCTGCTCGAAGGCAGGTTTAGAACCAAGATAATGAAACCACTCCCCTCGAGGCCAACTAGGTGAGACGATTCGCAAATTCGTGTTGTCGCGCAAAGTGGCTGACATCTGGTGGCAAGTTTATGAACTAATAAACACGGCATCAACAAATGGGAATCAAACCCAAGACCCTTGGTCAAACACCATTGAGCCAAACAGTCGGACTTTAATGTGTATTTCAGCCAACATAGTTTCTGTGGGTTGAAAAATCTATGAAACACGTCGAAAATCGGTTTTATTGTTCTTATAAATTATGTGTGTAACAGTATTAAACCCTCCTTTTAAAGGTCGAAATCAGCCAAACAATAATGTAATTGATTCAACGTTTACACGTTTTTTTTGCCATATGCAAACATATAAACAGCTGACTGTACCGAATATTTTTTTCTTTTCGTAATTTTCCTCTATTTAAAGCAATATATCTCACTTCGTGTTGAATTGTACTATTACGAACAGTTTAATACGTTGGACTAGCATTTCGGACGACCCGGCATCGATTTCCGGCTCTGGCTAACCTGATTTCGGTTTCCCATATTGTTTTCCCAAAATCGCTCAAGGCTAATCATGTGAGGGTTCCTTATCATAGGCCATGACCGATTCCCCTCTTTCTTATCCTCGTGTAAAGTTCTTTATCACAGTCTTAACAAAAATATTCCAATGTCTTAACACAAATATCCCAAAATAAACGCAATGAGTAAAGCTCGCGTTCATGTCAAACCTGCAGGGCTGACAGCAGAAAGGAGATAAAAATTTCACGAGTCAAGTAACCTACTGTTCTATATATACTCAAGCCCCATGTATTCGTTTACTATCTGCTCTTCTAGACAGTAGAAGATAATGGACAAAATGATCGAGGCCTGTGTTAACATAGGACAGTGGAGTCTAGCATGCAGGTCTTTGATCTCCCGAATTTTTCCGCTTACTAGACATCCGTGTAGGTTTCATACATACAGTGAATATATGTATCGCACAGGTGATAGTGAATGTTAGTTAAAGTTTCATTACGGACTGCTACACAGCTGAGGAACGCGTTTTGATCAGTGGCGGGTCGTGGGTTGATGCCATGTAGGACTGCAGTTGCTAAGAGCTGTACATGGTTGTGCTCTGGTTGACTCTATAGCCACTGACACGCTGATGTGCAGGTGCCCCTTACTACTGAGTGGTCACAACACATCTAGTAGCCGCCAAATATTTCATGGTCGTTGGTCTACGGCGCGTTCATCAAGAGTATACAGTTCTGACAATCTGCAGCCCCACCTGGCAACAACCCACGAGCCGCCACTGGTTATGATTGTGAAAACATACTACTACAGACGGGAAAATTTCGCGGGTTCGGCAATCTTCAGTCATATGTAAGCTCTAGCCTTCTAGATGTGTTCATTTCTGCTGCCCAACTTGCGCACGTCACCAGACGGCACTTTTTTTTCGTTGCAAGTTTGTTAATAACTCATAATTCTGCGGACCATGTCTGATTTACAATTCCTAATTCAGTTTGTGAACACGTGTTTAAAGTTTAACATTTCTCTCAAATGAATTGGCGAAATATCCCCATGTCCATAAAAAATACAATGTCACGTATTGTCAGCGACATTCTATTCATAGGGCCAAGAACTTCACGCGAAAAAAATTTAGCGTCTGTTTGTTTCAGTGCAAGAACTACTTGAACGGGCATCTTTCGAATCTTCCAGCCAAATAGTTTCATTGTTTGAGTATCTGTCATTGTTAAATTTACCAAATATGTAAAATTAGTCATAGCTTAAATATGGTTGACTCAAATAAATATGACAGTATAAGCAACAAAATTAAATAGTATAAGTAAAGTAGCGTTTGTATTTTTAATAGGAGCAAACATTTTGGACAAAATCAAATGAACGCACTGTTACATGCTAAGAAAAATTTTGTATAACCAATCAAGTATAAGATTGTTTTAAATAAATAACGTTATGATTGTTATTTTAAAAGTAATATATTCGCTACAACAAAATTAATATCAACCTTATTTATTTGTTTATATTTCTCAACGAAAGAGATTTGATCATTCAGTCAATGAAGTGGACTTGAGTCCAAGCAATCATAAAATATTTTCGCGAAAACTAGTAGTAATTTATTATTGTCCGTATAGTGTACCAACTTCACACTCGGCCATATCGAAAATTCATTTGAAGAGAAAATAGATTTCGTGTTCGTGTACATGTTATTGTTGGTTACATTCACGATTGGGTCACTATTGATTTCGTATTTGAGGGATGTGAACCAATAATAGGCATGTATGAAAACACTCACAGACTGCCGCGCTACCTTGTCACATGTACAACTGTCCACTCACTGGAGCAGCAGACAATATACAAGTATCTGAGGACATAGTGTACACAGCCTGCTGGTCGTTGAACCCCAAAATTTCTCGGGGTCTCTATTAAGTAAAATAATAAATATAGTATTAGGAGGATACTCGAGGGACAGGGTACCACGCCCCGAATGCAGATTTATTTGTGGCAGCTCTTAGGAAATCTGTGAACCTCGAAGGATGACATCAAATGATGTCCTACGATGGAGCAGCGCCGGAATGAGAGGGGCAGGGGTAACGGGAGAACTCTGAGAATAGCCGCCGGCCAACAACATCGTCCGCCATGATTCCCACATGCCAAAATCCGGGGCTCGGCCCCTGGTCTCTATTAATGATTTCTGGTGAAACAGCACAAGGTAGTTTTCAATAATATACTAGCCCACTGTAAGTATATGTACTGCAATTGGCTGATTTTAAACAAAATTTTTCTCGTATTTGACCTGGCCACTCAGGAGTGAACGACTTTACAAACTTAAACACTCAAGATTGGCGTGCAGAAAGCGTAACGTGCCAAATCATAGTTCACCACATAAATAACAGTACTGTTGTCTTATAGTTTTTGTATGTACTATAACTTGTGACAAAATATTTTCGCGAAATATATTTCGAGATGGTCATTTCTCGCAGGAGTAAACGTAATTTAAGTACGTCGGAAGCGTAGTTTACGCTACTGGCTGTCTCTTGTATAAGAAACTGATACCTTATTTGGCACAGCCAACAATATGTCTGTTATTGCTGACACCTGCGATTAGTCTATAGCGACCTACGTCTTGATGTACAGATATCGTCCAATCATGCATGTTGTTACGGAACTGCAGGGTTTTCAAGGGTATGTTAAGAGTGCGTGGTATATACACTTTTAGCGCTAAAAGCATCAGTTCAGAATTGTAGGTTTCTCAAAGACAATTTGCCAAAATTAAAAAAACATCAATCCTAGACAATAGTTTTTACCAACTTTCTGAGAAAAACATATTTCTTGATTAACGCATATCTGAAGAACAATCTGTGGCGTCGAAATCTCGTACATTTAACTGCGGCGCAAGATACCACGCTTAACGAATGTATAACTCCGGGTAAATGTTTGCTCATAAAGTTGGCAAATATAATTATCAAGGATTTCTGTTTTGCAGTTTTTCTATATTGACTTTCAAAAAGTGTAGTTCTCAATTGAAGAATTCAGTGCTTATTTATCTACCAATAAATAATTATACCTCAACTTTCAAAGATTTCAAATAAATAAGGTTATTATAATCGATCACTGGTTAAAATGAAAATAAACGAGCCATGCTATCAGGAGCGAAGTATCGGCGGGAAGTTGCAACAATACACGCTGGTGTCGGCGGCTCGTCCCTCAATTACTGGAGAACATCAGGTCAACTGCCTTCAATTACCTAGGTCACTTGCAGCGTCGTCAGCGGTTATGAACCCAGAACTTCCAAGGTTCACACCTTTGTCGCGTCGCATGTATTTCCCAAAACATATTTTTCTGTGAACTTCTCGACAACTCGTCCTCCCTGTTAAATTCGCATAATTTTCTGATTGCGAACAGCACAAATTCAGTCCGCACCTATATTTCAGCCTACAAATGGTACTTGTGTCATATATAAACATTTCTTCTGTGCGCTTCGCAGCACTTGGCAACGAAGGTAATAAAATTCACAAAACAGAATAACAATAAGTTATTTTATTTTTCAAATTATATGAAGGAATACGTACACAAGTTTTGTTTATATTGTTAGTAAAATCGTGTTTTACCATAAACACTCCTTGCTACGGGAAGAAATACTACAATACATTTTAATTCAAGCTATTAAAAATTTATGAAGCACATCACATTTAAAAATTTCTGTCCTTGTTATAAAAACGTACGTATGAAAATGTACGTATGAAGACGTACGTATGAAAACGTACATTAGGCATACGTTTAGTGTTTCACTTTCAAAAAGTATTAGAGACCGCCCTATCTCATACCTAGAGCCAGTGATTTTTGGTGAAAAGAATTTTGTAGCAATTTGTTTCAATGCCTTATGTGCACATCTGCAGCAGCGCATCGTGGTCATTGATTGGATGCTTTAAACTCTAAGTGTCTCAACGTTATATCCACCAATAACAGACGTGTGGTATTGTTGTAGCCTTGTTATGATTGGCGCAGTCAAATGATAGAGTGGCTACTGCACTAATGCATTCTGCCAATAACCACAGATGTGCACATAAACCACTGAAACAAATTTTTGCAAAAATCTTTTCACCAAAAATCACTGGCTCTACTCATACCTTTAATTAATCTGTACACTTCGACATAGTGTTTGTGAAACGTGTTTATACATTAAGTGCATAACGTTTTACATGTCACGACTCCTTTTCGTGCATATGTAAGTCGAAGAGATCAATAAATAAATTGAGCATGCTACGGCTACGAAAAAGTATGAAACTTTTCTCACTTATCAATAATTAAATTATTATTGCCTCAGGTGGTGCTGTACTTCATAACTGAATACTAAAAATGCATGTAGTGAACGCATAAACTCCTTAAGTACAAAGGAAGGTCACATGTGCACCAACATATTTCGGGATTAGTTAAGACCGGAGCTATGTGCATATATGTGAACAATAACTTCGCTGTTCTGACGTCGAACTCTCGCCCACCATACTCAATATAGGACAGTTAGTTTAAATTCGACACACATGTTCAAGTCTAGACGCTCTAGTCACTTTTGATAAAGTATTCAAAAATATACGTGTGCCCCTGCACAGCTACACTGTTACAAAAAACCCAAACGATTACATTAAAATACAATCTGAGACGAGTCAAGATTAATTTGAAGGACTAGTTTTTAACTCGAACTCTCTTGTCGAGCTATTGTGACAGTATTATCCACATACTGAATGACATAGGGACAAGCAAAAAACCCGGTCAACATATGAACTAACAAGTAAGAACAAAATCTAAGAACAACATACAAGACAAGCGGTGAGACGCCAGATATAACTAAGGAAGCCACCATACTTAACAAATTGTCACCATTTCAAGATGTTTTATCTACTGTAACTTTTCAAAGAATAATACTGCTTCGACAGTAAATTTTTGAAGCAAAGACAAAACCGTAACTTTGTTACTAGAGTCGAAGTTTTGATACTGGGATATCAATACAGTTATAAAAAATTATGATTCCAGTGGAATGGTATAATAGAACACCATTCATTATAATATAAATTCTTTTGTTGAACTAATAGTTTACTTATATATAGTAGCCTAGTTACAACGATTGTGAATACATTTCTGCAGTGTATTAAAACGCTTTAGTAACTTATATTTTTGTGAGGAAATCGACTAAAAGAGAAGCATAGTTTTCAGACCCTATTCTTCTTCTTCACTCGCACATACTTCCTCTCTGGTCTATGTCAAACCATCAGTGCCTTCTTAGACGAGAACACTCCCAGCTGTCGCTCCAAGTGTACGTCCGTTGGCCGCTTGTTCATGCCTCATTTATGTAAGGACGCACCTTAATCCATAAAACTAGCATGTTACAGCGAAGAAAACAGACAAGGCTTGAAGCTAGGACCGACACATCACCCAGCCAGCACAGCTGAAGATTTGTAATTACGAGGTAAATCTACACTGAACGCCGGCCAAGCAAGCGGTTTCACAGATGAAAATGTGCACACACAGATGAGTTCTTCCCACTCGCAAATACGGTCGACCACTCACCCACACATCAAACAACTCAGAGTGTCCATTGCAGCAGCTGTTCATTGAACGAGAGCTGCTCAGCACCAGTTGCAGATCAAGTGCCACACAGCAGTATTTATTAACTCAGCCATTACTACTCTGAAGCAGTTACTTGTAAAGGAAAAGGAAATACCACTGATACACAGTTATTTACAAAGTGGCAACCTGCAGTATTTATAAATAGAGTAATTACTACCATACAGTAGTTATTCACAAGTATACTCAGTTTCAAACAAATTTAGTAGAATTTAACCGCTATTTATTAGCGAATAATTTTTATTAACTTATTTTAAATATGTGTCACAATGCAACACTTCATTAGTCCTAAAATGTAACACATGTATTGTAAATTTTATCTTGCAATTTAGCCCCATATCACAGAATATTAACAGTTATTACCCAAATTAGATGTAAAATTCAACTACAGTTATACGAAAAATAGTGTAACACTCGTTAGAAGTTATTTACGGAGCAATGGCCATTCAGCAAAAGTTATTTTCACACCACATGCCACACATAAGCAGTTATTTATATAGGACATGGTACTCATGCAGTTATTTACATAGCGAGTTCAATAAAGCAGGAATTATTTAAAGAGTACGTATCACTCAACAGCAGCTACATACAACAGTGGCGTATCGAATTGTTCCTCCATGGTATGCAGTGCTAAGCAATGACTATTCAAAACAATCACTTGTAGTAAGTGGAACCATCCAGACTGGTAAGAGCGGGTCCACTCTTCTACCAATAGCGTGCAAGAGACAAGGAACGAATTATCCAATAATACACCTCAGTCCACAAAACACACATTCATTGTTCCAGCCATATTTTAAAGATTTTTCCATCATTTCGTTTAAATGCCTTTCGTGCACATCTGCAGCTCTGCTTCATGTTCAGTGATTGGATATTTTATTGTCTTGGAGTCCTAGCAAATCACAGTCCCAATAACCTTATTCTGATTGGTGCAGTCAAATGAGATATATGCCAGAGCAAAGACACGCTGCCAACAGCCATGAGGCAGAGGTACCAATGTGCACGTGAGACACTGGAACAAAACTATGGGGGAAAAAACTTTTCGTGACAAACTCGTAGATGTATTCACTGGGTACACCAGGAAAACACATTTATTGCGCGAGCTCGAAGTGTATATTGCACCACGGATATACACAGTTATACGTCATTCGGTATAAAGTGAGCACTAACAATTTAACTCTTGAAAAACATCACCAGCCGTTACTGCTTATAATTCTACATTAACTGTAGTTACCCTGTACGGTTGGCAGCGAAATTACACAATATAGTTCCGAGTGTTTCTTATTTAAGTACAACAATACAGAAACAAATTCAAATGAAATCGACATGATTTTATTTTATATAATTAGTAAACATTTTTTATTAAACTGTGTCGATTCATAACGACTGCTCAGTTTATATGACACGCGCAAACATCAAGTGACGTGTCCAGAGAGGTTAGACACGTCCCCTCGTTAGCCGTTATGCGCGGAAATATATGAATTGGCTGAAAATAGAACTTCAGAAGGGATTTTTTTAATGGTCACATAATCCCGAAACAATTATAAGCAGGGACCTTTCTTTTTCGTGAAAAGAATTTTGCCCCACTTTGTTCGGTGTCTTACTTTCACATCTGCAGTTCTGCTTTGAGGTCAGTGATTGGGTATTATAACTCTCACGAGCCTTGGTATCCTACCGGTAAATCACAGACGTGTGGTGTTGGAGGAACGTTGTTATAATTCACTCAGTCAAATGAGATACGGCTCTTCACATAGACACGCTACCAATAGCAATGAATAGAGACAGGAAATTTCGCGAAATGATTTTTGCAGCACTTTGTTTCAGTGCCTTACGTGCGCACCTGCATCTCTGCTATGTGGTCAGTGATTGGATGCCGTAACACCCAGCGTCTTGAGGTTAAACCCGCAAATCACAGACGTGATGTGTGGCAGTTATCCATGTACTGATTGGCACCTTCAAATGAATAACGACTCTGCACAAAAGATTCTTGTCAATAGCCATGAAGTTGAGCTGGTTGAGCTGCATGTGTGCACGTAAGGCAATGTAAGTAAGTGGGGCAAAAATATTTTCACAAAAAATTCCTGTCCCTAACAATGAAGCAGAATTGCATATGTGCACATAAGGTACTGAAACAAAGTGGAGGGAAATTATTTTCGTGAGAAACAGGGGCGCCTACTTATAAGTGTGACTCAGCAAACTGTTATCTAGTGAGGAATGTGTAAGAAGACAAAGGAACAGTACTCACGCATAGACGAGGGCAGCACCGCCGATGGCTCCACCGCATTGGGCCGCCATGTACATGAGGCAGCGCAGCAGTGACAGGTTCCTGCTAAAGAGCAGGGCGAATGTGACTGCTGGGTTGGCATGGCCGCCTGCGAACATTCAACACAAACACTTGTTATATTCAATTATTCTTCATTCCTCCGTGGTTAAAAATTTTGTAACATTTAATTGAAAATATTTCAATAGGGATGTAGCTACCTTTCATTACTACATTGTATTAAAACATTAAACCCTAACTATGAAATAATTAAGCTAATTTAAATTTTAAGAACAAAATTCTCTCTCACCAAACAATAAACATTAAATAACTCCCAGCACCGATTTCATCCAATAACATGCATCTAATAGTAAAATGTAATGTTTCTATACAGAAACATTGCCGGTTGATCGTTACATCCTAAATTTATAAAACAGAAACCAATATTATAAACAAAAGTGGTGACGCAGCCTAAGGGGGCTCCCTAGATAGGCTGCGTGTGTGTGTGAGGCAGGAGCGGTAAGATAGTCACTAACCGACGTATGTGATACATGATCGCCGCTCCACGCAAGCTCCTCAAATGGCGTGCAGTGCTTTACTATTATTCTTTTTTCCTAAGGGATTTAGGCGGCGACCACAATATTTTATTCGTGGCCAACATAGTTGAAAGCCTAACGCTTGTTTTTTAAAGTTGTGTTTTCCGAATACGGTTGTTATTATTCCACATACGGCGGTCTGGAAAACATTTTTTTGCCCATTTTGAGGGGTCCAAAAATTATGCTTCTAATTAACGTGCCGAATTTTTAAAACTACAGCGACATAGTTTGAAGTGTGTGTTCTTTTCGTACATATACAATTATAATTTGTGTTAAATAATTTCGGCAAAAAAAAAAAAAGAATAGCCGTAACTAGCTGCAGCACGTATGAAGCGCGGTAAGGAGGCTCCTTAATTGGGAGTATTCCACCCTATACGCACGACTACCCTGCCTAATGCTAACTCATGCAATCTTCTTGCTTCACTGTACAGAATGTCCAGACACGACGGTATAAGCACATCACGCGAATCCTGGCCTAAACTGGAGACGAAAATATTAGCAGCAATATTTTGCACGATGACATTTTACGCGCACAATTGGGCAGCACAGCAAGGAGAAAATCCCTTCTTGCGCTCTACATCTAGCTTTATTTCTAGAAATGATAGTTTATCACGGGAAAACTTGACTGTTTCCTGGGTTTCAACGCACATTCAGTCTGCCAGAAGATTACTTGCTTTCGATTGTACGTAGAGTTGTTACCTTATTTTACTGAGCCAATAGTAATCAGGGCTATTGCAATATTTGATGCCTGTTACTGGTCTGCAGACAGCTATGTTGGGTCAGACAATCATATATGTCGCAAGAAACTACAGTGTTTCGAAGGGTATGTTGTTACAAATCATTTTCCCGATATACATACAGTAAATGTATAATCATGTTTGGCCTGCTTAAGACTTTAACCTACGCCCATAAGGTGATGATCAGAACAGTAGCAGTAAGATAAGAAGCAAAGTGCACGAGGAGACTTACTGCGTGCTATGTTGCCACTTTGCGCATGTTAAATGTCATCATTAGGGACCCTTATTTTTCGCGGGAAGAATTTTGCCCCTCTTTGTTTTAGTGTCTTACGTGGACATCTGCAGTTCGGCTTCGTGGTCAGTGATTGGATATTTTAACTGTCGCAAGCCTTGGGATTCAACCGGCAAATCACAGCCGTGAGTTGTTGCAAAGACTTAATTGTAATTGGCTCAGACAAATACTATACGGCTCTTCATATAGACACGCTGCCAATAATCATGAAGCAGAACTGCAGATGTGCACGTAAGGTACTGAAACAAAGTGGTGCAAAACTATTTTCGCGAAAAACCAGGGTCCCTAGTCATTATAGAACACTTTGTCACGTTCTTTTCGTCTCGAATTTAGCCAAGGATTTGCACGATGTGCCTATTATACGAACGTTTCTGGACATCCTGCATATAACATTGAATAAGAGTACTCGAGGTATCGCATCCCAAACCCCGGACTGCAGATTTACGACTGAGCGCCTGTAGGCATCTGTTGTCCCGGAGGATGACGTGAGATGAAATCCCCGCGGAATGAGAAAAATCTCATGAAAAACCCGCCGACCAGCGATATCGTTCGGCACGATTCCCACACGCGAAAATCGGGGGCCCCGACACATGGCCGTCTTTAGTAGAAAGCCGAAGTCTTGAATGTGGCAACACTGCATCGGGGATCTGCTGCCTGTCGCTCATTGGTAGCCCTAGTCTGTGTAATGTGTCTAGATGCAGCTTTAGTGGCGTTTACACGTCTACACTGACTAGGGTTACAAATGAGCAACCGGCAGTATGCCCCCGATGTAGCGTTGCCACATCCAAGACTCCGGCCTTCTACTGAAGTCGGCCATGCCCAACCCCGTCGGGGTCGAACCCGGATCTCATTGGCGAAAGGCGAATGGTTTGATCACTGAGGCCCCCTCTTACCTGAAACACTCCTCTTCCCGTACCATTTCCTGTCCTCTCACGATATGAAGCTGCCTCATTACTAGAGCCGCGATTTTATGGCGAAAAGATTTTTGCAACATTTGGTTTCGATGCGTCATGTGCACACCTTCAGCTCTGCTACATCGTCTGTGGTTGGATGATTTTACTCTCATTGGCCTTGGCAAATTATAGACGTACAGGCTCACAATAATCTTATTCTGATTGGTGCAGTCAAATGAGAAACGTGTCTGAACAAAGACACGCTGCCAATAACCTTGAAACAGAACTGTCGATGTGCACGTGAGTCACTGAAACAAAGTGGGGCAAAAATCTTTTCGCGAAAAAATCGTGGCCGTACTCATTACTATACAACACATTTCACAGCACACTTTTTTACTACCAGGACTGTCTACAAACTGTTGAGTATATCTGTAGACTTAAGTGATTCGACGATGGCCACAGAACAGGTCTGGTAAAGGCGGTTTGGGATAAAGTGAACACTCAAAATATGGCCGCCTACCTCACGCGTCAAAGGCGTTGCAGTGTGTTCGTAAAACAGGTTTTTTCTACGAAAATATTTCACGTGTGCCCATTGTGCCAACGTACGAAAAGAAAACAAACTTCAGACAAGGTCGGAACCTCATTTTTAAGACATCCCGCTGGTTAAAAATACTGTTTCTAAGTCCTCCAACATGCCTAAAAATGGCATTTCAGACTGCCGTACTTCACGATGTACTAACCGGATGTCTGTGAGACTCAGGTTGCGACCAGCATTGAACTTAGTTGCAGACTTTCCACCAATACAATTATGTGGTCACCGCTTAACGTCCCATAGTAAAAACCGTTCGGCGGGAAGCATGCATGCTAGTTCAGCGCTTGGCTCGTTGAGGCGACGCGGCATTTGATGCGTGCTTCAAGGTCGACCTTACAGTTCTGTCGCTTTTGAGCCTCTCACGCGTGTCAGAGACTCAAAAGCGGCGGAACAGTAAGGTCGACCTTGAGCGCATCAAATGCCACGTCGCCTCAACGAGCCAAGCGCTGAACTAGCGTGCAAGCTTCCCGCCGAACGGTTTTTACTATGGGACTTTAAGCGATCAATACATAATTGTATTGGTGGAAAGTATGCAACTAAGTTCAATGCAGGTCGCAACCTGAGTCTCACAGACATCTGGTTGGTACATTGTGAAGTACGGCAGTCTGAAAAGGCCATTTTTAGGCATGTTGGAGGAATTAGAAACAGTATTTTTAACCAGCGGGATGTCTTAAAAATGAGGTACCGACCTTGTCTGAAGTTTGTTTTCCTTTCGTACGTTGGCACAATGGCACACGTGGAATATTTTCGTAGAATAGACCTGTTTACGAACACACTAGAACGCATTTGAAGCGTGGGGTAGGCGGCCGACATACGTTGTTTTTAGCCAATTAGTATCTCTCCACACGTAACGGCTAACGACGGAACGTGTCTAACATCTCTGGACGTCATTTGATATTTGCGTGTGTAAGATAAATTGTGCAGTCAGTAGGAACCTATAGTATAATTTGGTACTAAAATTGATTAGTAATTAACGATTATGTTAATTTAGGTTGAGTTTGTTTTAGCGTTGTTGTATTTAAATATGAAAATACACGGAACTATATTGCGTGATTTCGCTGCCAACTATACAAGCAGTGAGGCATCTAGAGTTAATGTTTAACTATATGCATTAACGGCTAGTGTCTATTTCAAAGGTTAAATTTGTAGTGCTCACTTTATCCCGAACGACCTATATTCAAGTTGATATACGGTCCTCGTATTGACTCAGTTATTGTTGGCACCACTGGTACTGTGTTAATATTTTGTTCATTAAAACAACGAGTAACAAGTTTGTATCTTAGCTACTAGAGGAACTAAAAGTGCGATGGTATGGAAGAACGTTAAAACAGCAATAAATAGAGCCGCGATTTTATGGCGAAATGATTTTTGCAACACTTGGTTTCGATGCGTCATGTGCACACCTGCAGCTCTGCTACATCGTCTGTGGTTGGATGATTTTACTCTCACTCGCCTTGGCAAATTATAGACGTACAGGCTCACAATAATCTTATTCTGGTTGGTGCAGTCAAATGACAAACGTGTCCGAACAAAGACACGCTGCCAATAACCTTGAAACAGAACTGTCGATGTGCACGTGAGTCACTGAAACAAAGTGGGGCAAAAATCTTTTCGCGACAAAATCGTGGCCCTACCAATAATGTAGTACTGACAGTCATAATTGGGGCGCATGATTTTTTCGAATTGATATTTGCACCAACTAGTGTCAACTATTATGTGCACGCCTACAAATCTGCTTCGTTGTCAATGACCAGCTATTTTTAATTGTCAGCGAAGACGACGTAGATGGCCACTTCGAACGTGCACGAAGAAGAGCAAATATCGACAGTTTTTTGTTCTAGTTGAGTTTATAAACAACTACCGTACACAGATTTGCGCACGCGTGGCTTTATTTTGTACGTAAATGTTTAAGTAGCAGAACAGGATCAGCACATGAGGTGTGGCAAAAGCGGACGGCAGCGGAAGTGTTGGAGCGTGGTTTGACGGTGTATTCATGTAAGAGAGACGGACGAGCTCGTTACACTCAGGGGTGCCCACAAAGGATGAAGGAGGGGGGCCATTGCGCAAGTTGCGCATTTAGAATTTTTAATGGGATTTGTTTTCAATAATAAAATGTTTAATCAAAAACGAAAAAGTTTTCATGATTGTAAAAATGCTATCTTGGTATTACCTACAAAGTAGGCTAGTTAAAACAGAGCAGTTGTACTTGTTTACGATTCAATTGTTTTTATGAAGTGGTAGACTAAATATCTCTCCAGTACTGAAGTGTAACTCGTAGTAAATTTGTTTTTAAGTATTTGCGAGGATTTTCGTATTGAATCTAAGGGAGGAGGGGAGGGGATGGGCACACCTGGTTAAACCATTACAGTAAACAGTGAGACATTTCTGGAAAGATACTTATGTAGGACTGTTTTGTGTGAGAAAGAGACAGATGTTTACTAACTGGACCTACACTAAGAGTAGGGATTCATTGTAAAAAAACTTCCTAAAATGTTTGGGAAGCAATTAACCTAATACGCAGTATAGGACAGTTACCATAATTCCGGCTTGTAAATGTGCAAACTTTTACAACTGTTACGGTACACGTCTGGATTTGACTGTTTCATAAAATGTTTATGAGTGCTACCCTTCATGTCTGGGAAACAATTCTACCATTCCTACATTCTTAGCGCTCCTATATGCACGTGTGGCAATTTTACAAACTATTTTAGAGCGTTTTAGGAATATTAACTGTAAGTACTTCTTATAAATATTGAACCACCGAGTGTGAATGGTATCTAGATAAGTGTTGTACAATTACTGTAGAATATCTTATAAGAATTGTAATAAATAAATAAATGTAATTTAATTCATTTGTTTAACTTACCAATCCCTCTTACCGGACCGAAACTAACGGACACAGGACAGTAAACTTGTAACCGTATGGATTACTATGCTTCAAATACCGAGAAAGCCAAGGGAAGACAAACTTTAAGAATGGATCTACGTAAAGATAATATAGGCTAAATCACAATTCACAAATGCCCGTGGTATTTTGGTTTTTAAATTATTTAAACTACGCAATTGAATAGACCTACAGTGGCTGCTCGCCGTGTTAATGTAAGCTAAGATAGAATTACATGGCCTAACTGTAGACAAAGGTAATGTAAGGTACCTGCACCGAATATAGCCCACTAGTCGCCATTGTTCGGTAATGCCGAGATCGATGTGGGATCGATACACACTAGTCTCCGATATGAACATATACCACCCATAATTATCTGTCTTACATCATCTATGTGTTATATTAGTAATATAATTAATTACTTAGGCGCACGTGATTGTTGAACATTAAGAGTGCATGGTAGATAAATAAACACTGAAAACATCAACTGATTTCTACGCTTTATTCGAAGCCAATATGAATAAAATACTCAACGACAATCCTAGATAACGGTATTTGCCAACTTTATGAGTAAATATTTACCCAGAATAACTCATTCTTTACGCGTGATCTCTTGCGCCGCAGTTAAATGCACGATGTTCCGCCGTCAGAGATCGTGCCTCAGAAGTACGTAACACTGGAAACAATTTTGTTTCAAACGTTGGCTAAAACTATTGTCTAGAATTGCTATTGTTAAATTTTCGCAAATTGGCATCAAGGAAGCTACAATTGCAGATTAATGCTTTTAGCGTTGAATTATGTACCACGCCCTCTTAAGGGCGCAGTCTACCGCAATTTTCATCATCAATATTTTATTTTTTATTTGTACCAGATTTTTTTCTTATTTCAGACACAAACTGTGACTAAATTTGGCTCTTATGAAATTTTTTTCATCGCCCATAGTTTTCGCGTAGTGGCTTGTTAAAGTCATATTTTGCATGTTCCCGTTTTAACGACTACACTAAAACCAACTGATATACCAAATTCAAAAAAATCACAGTGGATAAATACATTGCAGGCTACAATGACATACTCATAAAATTAAAGAATAAAAATTATTTGTATTTAAAAAAAAATATTGCATTTTTAAAATTTTTATTTTCAGTTTCAGAATTTTTTAACTCATATATTCGGTACAGGTACCTTACAAGATGTAAATGGAGAAACTGAAGTAACTTATGGTAACTTACGTGGGCTATACTTCTTGTCGACAGCGAGGTCTTCAGAGACGGTTACACACAATAATATACAAAAACAATAACTGGCACAAAAACCGGCCGTGGCCTTTGTTTAAGAAACCATCTCAACATTCACCTGAAGTGATTTCGGGAAGCCAAGGGGAAACGGAAATAGGGATGGCCGGAGCTGCGAATCGAACCCAGGTCCTGCCGAATGCGAGTCCAACACGCTCAGGAAAACTGAATAAAATTCTTCAGAGCGAATACTTTTGGGAAATACTGTAGTACTAAACGCAATTTTCTAATTGGTTAGATTAATATCACACGAGTTCATGGTCGAAATATTCTGCAGCAATATGGCCGATTTACACCCAAAATGACAGAGCACAGCAACTAGACAACGCTGCTCCTTGTATTTCTGTCTCTGTAGATTGATTACACGCATGGAGACATGTGTGCAAAAACAAATGCGAATGACGTTTGTGCATTTCCCTTAGTTACGTCTTTGTGCTGCAAGGCGAGTCGACATCTTTGTTCATCGTGATGGCAACTCGTAGGCTAATATTTTAATTTAATCTATTATAACTGGAAATTTTCTGCTATAGAAAAGAAAGTAAATACAATCTTTTCGGTTCTTCTGTCCTTAGATCCGATGTAAGAAACAACTTACCTACATAATAGCAAATATCTTGCTAAGCATCTTGATAGCTCGCATAAGGAAATTTATCGCTCGTATTATCAAAAACTTTTTACAACTCAATTATTTTTAAAAAATAAATATCCAAAACTTGGTACATTAAAAATTATCGCTACCAGTTGTAGCTATATTGTACCAAACCAACCCGCTATGATCACGTATCTCAATTATGTCAGCTTAAAATGTACAGCAGGACCTACCGTACTTTTTTGTTCGAAGTAACTGACTAACGTATTCTATCTGATAATTATAGGGTTTCCTTACAATCTGTAAACAGCAGCAATGCAAGTAAGTGCACGCTGTTGTAAGAGGCTAACAATAAATCTGGCTTCAATCAATAACAAAGCAATCAACCAGTGCGCATGAACGGAATGTTTCAAATTGCGTTTTCGCAATATTCAAGAAACGAGGCGAAATATGTCATTCCACAGAATTCACATCCATCGATTAGTCCGTTTCTGTCGTTACAATTACCGTACTTTCTTATTATTCAAGAATTCAAAACACGACTGAATACCGCCCTGCGTGTGTTGTAACCTCGCGCAGGATGCGCATTAATAATCACAAGTTGTTTGTCATTACCGTACGAAACATTATAAAAAAGTTATCTTGTGAGATAAATAATATCTACAGCTGTTCATATTAGAATTGTAAAATTATATCAGTCTAATTAGTTCACGCCAGCAAATTATTTTTTGACGAACTGAATTTGACAAGTTCAATTATTTACGAAGAAAAAAGACCCACATACTGTATTACACGAAACACAAATATCAACCAGTTTGCCGGATTCTTGGTTATGATAACGTATTTCAACAAATTACTGAAACACACTTTCAAATTCGTATTCATTCTCATAGAATATCTACGTTTTCGTTCACTGCTGCTTGTTGCATGGCGTAAGTTAATTCAGCATTGCAACACGAAAGTTCGCGAGAAAAATAACTGGATAAAAAAGAGCAATGCAATCCGAATGAAATTGCACGCAAAATTCGTGACTTACGGTGTCACTCATGAGTAGAGGTACGTAAATTTCGCAGATACATTCCAGGTCAGGTTGAACGCCAATTATGTATACTTCATTGTCATGTCTGTGACTTGCTGGCGGCTGTTACGAAACGCGTTTGACTACTGCAAGCCAGTAGTAAATAAGGAAATAATGTGAAGTGCTATCGCTTGCTACCTGCTTGTAAGGTTATAAGCCAATAGATAATCGATTGTGGCCCGTGGGTGTATAGGACTGACAAGTCTAGGCTGCTGCCAGATGAATACGCGAAATTGACGTACCTCTACTCATGAGGCAAACACCTCCTGTGTTCAAGAAAGTATAATTTCATTTCCTACGTCTCCGACTCACAGTTTAATTGTAGCACTGTTGAGTTTAACGATGGTAGAATAACGTTGCCGACGATCACAGCCTGTTTCAAAATGTATTATGTTCCGACAGAACAGTAATTTTTATACCAAACTCAGGTCGCAACAGTGTTCTGAACGAAGTAACAATTAACTGTTGGTCAACAGACGTAACATTTTAATAAACAAACCAGAACGACTCAATGGATTAAACTTGTACTCTAACAGTCCTTTTAGACTACTGATACCTATTTGCTGTGTTTTCTCCAATATAATTTTTTTTTATTTCTATAAGACCGTTACATCTGTGCGCAGAAAATTGTTTTTACTATGAAGCCAAATTTTCTCAAAGCAAAACGTTTTATAATTTCGTCTAATAATCAACTTAAATTAATAATAGGCCTACAGTTTTTTCAAGTCGAAAATTTGCCGAAACTTTGAAATTCAACAAATTTAACAGATGGTTAATAAAACTGCTCCCTTAATTTATTTAAAAAATAACTTAATATTCGCAAAAAAACAGCGTAAATAGGAACCATTGGCCTTAAAAAATTTTCTTAGTATAGTCATTTCATGGAAATGTTACGATTATTTGTTTATGTGTGTGCGCGCGTGCATGAATTTACGAAGATTAATGCCAATGGTTTTATTAATGTATTACCGGTTTTTCCTGCAATATTACAGATGAATTTTATAGCTTAGAAGTGAGAAATATATGATACGTTTTAGGGCTATTGCTAACTATACTTACTGCAAGCATAATGTGTGGATCATTAATGATTTTGTAGCAATGCTACCGTAATCATGCTAGAAAATTGACTGCGCAGATGCTACACCTTTACTTAAATGTGAAAAAAAAAAAAACATACTTAATGGCTAATACACTGCAGGAGTGACCATCTTTAGTGGCCACAATCTACGACTACGTCTACTATTAACAACTACCAAAACTAATTTTATTCACACAAACTACTCTACGTATTGCGAGGAAAGACAGCCAGATGTAACTATTAAAACACTGGTATCATATTATCGAGCTTTTTAAAATATTTTTTGTGGGACCGGATGCCTAACGCGGGATTCAAACCCGTGTATATGCGATACTGAGTGCTAAATATTAAAAAATCTGAAAAGATCTACGTCCTAACCGGGACTTTCGGAGTTCAACATTAAAGGAAATTAAATACAGGCAAGGCAACACTGTCAACCTTCTTGCTACTTTCCGTTACTGTACAGGCTGAAAAGTGATTTACGGCACGAAACTTCACATTCGAAACTGTGTATGACTTTACACTAAATTAATTATTCATTCCCCAGTGTTCTGAGCTTGATACTGGTTGACTGGTCATATCTCCGATAAAGAAATTAGTTACGATATGTATCAATTAGAATATAAATATTTTTATTAATCCCTTGAAAATGGAGAATGCTTTATGTTTGTTACAGAATTCAAATAACGACACGTTGGTGATAGCACGCTATGATCATCGTTTACAGTGACAGTAAAAGTTATAATTTATTTAAAAAACGTGATTCTTACGTTATCTAGAGAAAACAGCCCAGTTTCGACAACTGTCGTCATTGCACATTTGGTGGGCACTTAACAGTTGACAGGATATAATAAAAGTTCGGGGATACCTACACGGTAACTGTCAGAACTTCAGATAAACGTCTTGTCA
This sequence comes from Medauroidea extradentata, assembly GCA_003012365.1. Lineage (NCBI taxonomy): Eukaryota > Metazoa > Arthropoda > Insecta > Phasmatodea > Phasmatidae > Medauroidea > Medauroidea extradentata. The sequence goes on along the minus strand of PNEQ01105600.1, from coordinate 9,368 downwards.
AGGATAACAATTAAGAAGTAGCTCACATTTCATCGTGAATTCAGTGCAGTGAATTTTATACACGACTGTGTTTATCTTATAAGTGGCAGACAATGCAAATAGGCTAAAGAGAATATATAACCAAGACATGAGATGTGCTCAGATAACAACAGAGAGAAGCGACTAGGAAAGCAAGCAGAGTGTAAGAAGCGCATGCAAGCAACTTGTTGAGCTAGTGACTGGAGACACTCACCAGACACGTGCCAGAAGCAGTGTACGATGACGGCCATGCAGAACCCAGCGGAGAAGGACATGACGAGGAGAGGCAGACACGTCTGCGTTGTATCGTGGGCAGCAGCAAGCGACGCGGAGCCGCACACAACAAACGTGTAGAAGAGCACGGCGACACATTCTGAACACACGCAGCGCCAGAAGTTCATGGAGCGCGCCTCTTCCCGCGTCGTCTGCTTCACTGCCGTCCTCGTCTGTCTTCTCGTCTCGCCCAGCTTCTCCAGCAGGAACCCAAGCTGCGTCTCCATGCGGCTGTCGTCTTCCATCAGCGTCATCGAGACTCGCGACAGGTTGGCCCTTCCAGTCCCGACCCTAACTGTGACCTCCACCGCACCTGCGCGAGCGGCTCGACGGCGCTGAGGGAAACACGCTCTGCCGGATGTGGCTGGCGCTTCTTGTATCGGCGACGATGTTGACGTGGTGGCGGCTGGGAGCCAAGTGCCGCTCCAGTCGCGCGCTGTCCCCTCCCGCGCCTGGAGGGGGCTCGTCCGAGCGCATCGCCCGAAGTCCGCCGAACACACCCGAAGTCCTAGCTACCCGCCACCCCGTCGGCACTTGTCGCGTCCCGACAAGGAACACACGATAGTCCGCTGTTCTATCTGCTTCGCCTGAACGAGGAACGAAGATGCTAACCACCCCTTCCTATACTAACCTAGATTTCTCTCATTGGTTAGTTCGGCTAGAAAAAAAAACTGAGAAATGTTAAATCCGTGCAGAAGGGGAACCGACGAAATAAACTTCACAGAATCTTTCGCTGTGTGTGATGACGTGGGTGATCGCGCATGCGTGATGTGTGTTATATGTGGGTGTAGAGGGCGGGCATATCCAATAACGATCATCCACCTGGTTTATTGGAATAGAGAAGGGGTAGGTCAGTGTCTCTCATTGGCCTGCCCTAACACTTCCCCATTCGTGTTACCTTCGCGTCACCCATCGTCTTCATCTCTCGCTATTCAACTGTACTGTACCTCACTGTTCTAACTCCAGGTACCTCTTTTTCGCTGAACGACTCTTAAAAAATTACGCATTCAGCAAGATCTATTTTTTATTTATTTATTTTATTTTATACCGACACATTCAGCCACCGGCCGTTTTACAAATGTATGTGTTTTACAAAGTTATTTTATGATTACTTATAAATATCCCTATATTATATGAAAAATAATTAGTTTAGACTTAAATACAAAATACAAATTTAAACTTACCTCACATTACAACCAGTACCATTAACACATAAAAAATTAAAAATATATATATACATATACATAAGTTTGCAAATCAAAGTAAAAAATACAAAAATTACAAGATGGATTAAAAAATATAGACGTTACTTTTTCACATAAAAACTAAAAACACTTTAACACAACAGATCAGCATGTTGCCCTGACATTAACATGAACTTGTACATCTTCTTGAACATTTCAATAGCGGCGGTACACTTCAAAACCTCTGACAGGCCATTCCACAAGACAGACACACAGTAAGTGAAGAAAGACTTTTTATATATTGACATGGTGTGGCGCGGTGTTGCAAAGTTGCGTTTGTTTCGCGTGTTGTGCTTATGCATTTAAGAATTTTGTGCAAGTTTCTCGTGTAAGTAGATTGGTTTATTTCGATAGTAGAAACTTATTCATGTGAGTACAGTGGATTGGCTATTCATCTGATCTCATGGGACTGACAAAAAATTTTAAATACATTAGGGATTTCAATAGACGTGGACTTAAAATGCTGTAAAATAAAGAAATGGACCGAAGAATGTGTTCCATGGAAACAGACATATCAGTCCATTAGGTTTCAATACATGGAGACCTCACTGTAATGAAACAGTGAAATCTTCTGCGGTGCATGTTCAACCAGTTTACTTTTATAAGTGCTTGGCTGGTATGACCACGTTTTTTTTTTTCATTGAATTAATTTCGTAAGAACTTGTTTTGAACTTTCTGTATCCTGTAAGCAAGAGTTTTAGTCAAGCATATAAAATATTCGCAGCAATAATTAAAACAGACAGCACTGTAAGGTCGCAAAGTCACCCGTCAGCCGAAAGTCAGGCTGGGAAGCCCAATTTTGTAAAACTTTGTTTGGGTGAAATGTTAATACTATAATACGAAACTAGTGTTTGGGAAACTGGTGTTTCTTTGCAAGAAATATTGATTTATTAGTTATTCTAATATGATTTATCGTTGGTGACAAGGACATTTTTGCGGGTTTACTAACATAAATGCTGACCTTCAAGAATAACTGTTTACTTAAGCATACAGCAGCAGTTCATTGGTTGCCTGTATTTACTTGTTATTTTGTTATTGGCCCAACAAAATTAGGATGTGTCAGATTATTCAAGGGCCAGATGTGAATGTGACACACATTTAGAGTAGTTTGACTCTAGCTTGGGCTCAAAACAAAACGCGCATTTTGTACATGTATCGTTATTTTATTAACGTTTTCAAAAACCATTTTTAAACCTTCGTTAAAATTCAAGTAACGTTCGTATTTTCTTTTATCTTAAATTACCAGGAGGTAAATATGTAGAAACACGTCACTCACGGAAACATTTTTCTATTATTAAAATTTGAGAAAATAAACAACATTTCTTATTTTATTTCACAAATTTTTCAAACCTGGGAAACATGGCCAGAATTATTACTGTTATCTTGTATTTATATTTTACCTCATAAATCAGGCAGTAGGGAGTTTCTTATGCTTTGCACATGAACAAGGCACATGCTACGGTTTACTTCACAGTTTTTAAAATTCATTCTAGAAGGTGTCTGTTATTCAGCGACAAATGTAGTCGCTAACGTAAGAAGCGTAAGTTAATCATATTTTCCTTGTTAGCATTTTCAGTTTACAAAATATTGAATACAACGATGCAAATATTTGTAAAATCTGTTAAAAGTTTATGTTTTTATTGTCTGGACAAAAAAGACTATATATCCACTGAACAGAAGTTTTAAAAATAATACTGACGAAACATAAGTGGCACGAACCAATTTACGTGAAGAGTACTTTTTTCAGTATGTCAGGACAAAAAATTAAAGATTTACCGTTGTTAATAATTTTATTAGCGAAAGTGACATTATTCTGTACGAAAATAGAACAGAGATACTAAGTATCGCATATTCGACTAGTGGTAGTCTAGATATCGTAATGCACTGTCCAGTCTTCCAACCGTACAAATATTTAGCATATGATTGCCTCACGCTTATTCTCATATCGTTCATAGGGACCTGAAAAATTCACGTTATCTGTTGGACATACGCTAAAATTCTAGCTACTGCAAGTTTGTGTCACTTTCGCAATTGGCCCTTGACTTAGTTTACACTTCCAGGAAGTCGATGAGCTTGTAATAAAAAGTAACTAAATGAAGGACATAGCTAGAGATGATGGTATATCGCGAAAATGTTTTATACCAACGTACCTTTAAAACACCGTCGTTCCTTGCGACTTTTAAGTTTGGATATTATACGTCTGAAAAACGTAGCTGTCTGCAGACCAATAGGCCCTAATAGGCATCAAATATTACAATAGCTAGGGGCAGGAATGTTTGGTGAAAAGATTTTTGGCCAACTTAGTTTCAGTGCCTTACGTACACACCTGCAGCTCAACTTCATGGGATGGCTATTGACAAGAGTCTTTTGTGCAGAGTCGTTATTCATTTGAAGGTGCCAATCAGTACATGGATAACGGCCACACATCACGTCTGTGATTTGCGGGTTTAACCTCAAGACGCTGGGTGTTACGGCATCCAATCACTGACCACATAGCAGAGATGCAGGTGCGCACGTAAGGTACTGAAACAAGGTGCCGTAAAAATATTTTTGCGAAATTTTCCAGTCTCTACCTATCTCTAACAATAGCGGAATTCTTATCGACTCAGTCAAATAGGGCAACAGCTCTACACATAAGTGAAAGCCAGTCATCTTTTCTTAAGTTGAACGTACGTTGAAACCCAGTAAACAAGCTGCTGTTTGCTTGAGTACACAGATATTCTTGGAGGCTAGACTTCAGGTCAGTGCATCTGCGAATTTTCCCCCATCTTTGGACAAAACTGTGGCTTGCCGTAGTCAAATACGTACCAAAACAGCCATCGTACAGTCACAAACGTTACACTGAAGTATCCGTTCTTGGCATTCAACCAGACATATGATAGGGTAAACCATTCCCTACTTATTAATAATGAGGCTTCGAACTTCAGTATAAAGTGAGCACTATGCAAAATTTGTAATTAATTAAAAATATGTTTTACTGCGCCAATAGGTGTTACATTTTGAGAGTGTTGAAACGTTTACACTGGTTTTTAGTTACATGGAAGTATACATATTTAAAAATAGTAAAGGTGGCTGCAAAACAGCCGAAAGAAAACTTTACGCACTGCTCACTTTATCATGAACAGCCTATAACAGAAATATGTTATACATTTTAATTGCAATATTATATTTGATACATTGGCCCTTTATTGCAGAAACTAGATTAATATTGCCTCGGTGAACATATCTTTCCCAATTTTGTGACGCCCGTAAGGTGGTTTATGTCGACATGTGGTCAGTTTACCCTGAGTCAGCGAAACTCGTGTACCACCAACAATAGTAATGAAATGTTGACTGCATAACGGCATTAAAGACGCAAATTCACGCGTGTTGTTGGGCTCTCTATGTAAAGTACCATGTGGATTGATATCCTTATAAACATGTGCTTCCTTGGCGTGTTGGTTTGGAAACGAGGGGCACAACGTTTACAATCGACAGAGCAGAAATTGTGTAACAAACTAAAAATATATTTATTTTTCATAACCGTTATTGCGAAGGTTATACGAGATGCTTCGCGTGTACAAGAAATATTTGGTAGGGATGTGTCCCTCTCCCTTGGAGCGTTTTATAATAACTATGTGTTGTACGTGCGCTGTGCGCCCACAGGGCTACCAACCGTCCCAAACTCTCAATAAGGCCACTGCCACGGTTACACTTGCGTGTTCTTCGTTGGTAAGTTTTACAAACAAGTCGGTGGAAAATGATTGACTTGGATTCTAAACGCTTTATTGAAGAAATAAAATTGAGACCGTGTATATGAAACAACTACCATGTTTAATGCGAGTATAACAGCGAGGAAGAGGTCAAGCAGGCTACAGGACAAAACTAAGTACTATTACTATTATATACGACCTTCAATATTACATACGTTTGTTTAAATTATTGTTACCAGTTGCTCAGTCCTGTTGCCAGATGAGAAATTAAAGTTGCGACTGGATATGATGACACTAGTTATGGAATACGCAGATAGGAACCGAGTGTGACGTGTGTCTCGTCACGAGTCAATGTATGACGTTTCAGATTTTAGCTGTGTTTATAGTTGGATAGTCCTACTGATTGGTACTTGTTAATAATTTTTATATTTCTAATTTATTATTTTTATACGCCGGCATAAGTGTAAGCGTAAATGTTTTTATCTAAACTAGTTATTTAATAATTGTATATAGTGGTTTAGTTTGAACGGGTGACGCTTGGGTGCGCCACAACTCGTGGCTAGGTTGCTGACGACTTGTGCTCGGAAGATAGTACGCTGAGAGCCGTCAACTGGACTGGTCAGAGGGAACTGCGAGGCAAAGTATGTGTCTCGTCTCTACCCACCTGAGGACATACGGTGTGGGGTCTGAGTATTTGTGGAGATTTCCTACAATATTAGTTGAGACATTCTCAGTTGTTGTAGAGAGTATTACGTCAGTGGCAGCTTATCTTCTTGCAAGCAGAACTTCGGCCTCGGCACGAGAGACCATCAAAATGGTAACCGCTCCTAGTCATTCTGCACGTCCAATTCTGCTGCAGGGGCGCCCCTCAGCGACGCCGAATATGACGTTGGATACGAATTCTTCGTGAAAGAAGCCTCTACGTTAATATGGTAGGGTGTCTACCCGTGTTTTTGCCCTACTCAACGTGGGCGTAATTACTCTCAGTTTAAAATGGAACTATTTGTCTGGTGAAGTATTACTCCCAGTTTAAAGTGGAACTATTTGTCTGGCGTAGTAACTTTGCAAATACAAGACTAGCCGTCTGTTAGTTGCTTGATAGTTACCCGTCACTGAACATTGATTAGGTTGTACGCAATAGTAAATGTAAGAACTTTTATCCCAAAGGAATTGTAATAATTGTGTTCAGTAAATGTTAATTAATAGATACGTAATGCCGGCTAATTTATTAGACAGCAGATCTCAACGTTACAAATTTGGACTGTTCAGAATTAATTTGGGTTGGGATTTAAAAGTTGTGCCATGTATTACATATTAGAGGGAGGCACTCTTGAAATCCACAGCCCCACAAGCTGGAGGTCTCACGAGTAAAACCAACTCCAAACTCTTTGCTTCGTTCTTACCCAACTCGTTCTGTACCAAAATCAACCTCCGCAGACAGTAGCGGGTTTAAGGCAAGTTAAGCTAACTGAAGCGAAGCGCTGCTTCTTGGTTGTCCACACTTTGCCGCGAAGAGATGAGATGTGGAGCGACGAGCAATACAGCCAATGACTCGTATCGCGCATGGACAAAGGGCAGAACAGCCCAGTAAGTGACTGAAGCGTTCCGAGGAGACTACACACATCTTCTATTCTCCTCGCTTCACATATCCTGCAGTGGGCAGCCACACACGTCACTACGTGGAACTTACCACAGCTGAAAAAAATCGCATCTCTTCTCTGTATTTCGCGCCAGCAGGTATGCTCCATTAAAGTTAATTATTTATGTAAAGTAAAATATTTTTTTCATTATAATACTAATAAAGTTCTGCAAAATCAGGATGTCATAAACAAAAGTTGTCCCTTATAAATTTGGTTTCTTACCGCTGCATGGAACTGGCTAAATTGATGTATTGTCACTGTGGTGCAATGGTCAAAGTCTCTGCCTGGAAATTATAAGGTCGTGGGTTCGAATCGAGGCAAATTTGAGAAATTTTTCCTGGTTACTGACTAGTATGTCAATATCTCGAGAAAACATAGCAATTAAGAGTTTATTGTATTTCTGGAAATTCGAGTGCTGGTAATTTAAAGAAATTAAACTTTTTGTGATGAAAACGGACTGTCCGTAATTTTACGGAGGGTTTCGTTATCAAGAAAAACTGAGTGTCCGTTATTTTCCGAAGTTATGGATAATTTTTTGCTTGTACTTTTCCGTAATTTCACAGAAATGTTTTCTGACTGTGCAGAAGGAAGAAGATTAATACCAATGTAAACAAACAACATAACTGGACGTAAATGTTAAAGAAAACAATTTTGGCAAACGTCGAGTTTATATTTATCATGAAACAATAACAGCTCGCCAATTTAGCTTCGAACCCGGGTTCTCCCAGTAGCGGGCCCAACGTGTTACCGTTGCGCCACCATTAACGCGCGCAGCAGTCTCACCTGAACGATTTATTGTTTTTATTGCTTCAAGCTGATAAAATTGCTAACTTGGGAGGCTGTGCGACTCTTGAATATCGCCTGTGGTTCGCGACAACGCAAGCAGCATCGCACTGTAGCGTGTTGCCTAACATGCTGGGGACATCCCCTTTAGTTTCAGGGCATCTTCTCTCTCTCTCACTCTCCCCTTGCCCTCCCCCTTTTGACGCTCTTTTCCGTCCTACCACAACTTCGTTGAGCTTCACCCTAGTCCCATTTGACATCCAGCGCACTTTAGCGTCCAGGAGAAGCTGGAATCACAATAGCGCGGCAGACGCGACGCGAAAGGGCTCGACGCGGATAACAAAAGACGTCAGCCAACTAGCCTCGATGGTTATGTGACGTCATCGCATAAAAATTGCGAACACGACATCAGTTCCAAATCAAAAATTATTTATATTATATTCACAGCGTGGACCCGACACAGACGAAAAACGTAATTTTATTTTGTGCCCAAATGTTGGTGAAAATTTGTTAGTTGGTAAAAAATTACGTTTATTCATTTTACGACTTTTTTGTTTGTTATTGTAAGTAAATCATAACTTTTTAAGCAGTTGTGCGATTGTGCCTCTATTTGTATAGTTCGGAACATCAGTAGGTATTTGAAATACATTGAAAATAACTGAAAACAATATGAAATACTGCAAAATCTATGGCTATCGTACTGGAGGTGTTAGTATGTAGTGACAATGATCAATTTACGTGAATATATGTTTATGTGTCGCGCGGCAGCCATTCTAATGTTCACAATAACGAGATTGTTTAGTGTTGCATCGCAGCCTTCGCGTTGCGTCCGCCAATGAGTTTAATGACGCGGTCTACATCCATTTTCGTCATGTTTTTATTTTTGTACCTGACATTTTTTCCATTTTACACATAAATTGTGACTAAATTTGTCTGTTACGAAATATATTATCTGTAATAGTTTTCGTGTAATGACTCGTAAACATCGGAATTTCCATTTTACGGTTTTACGTACACCACAAAAACCAACTGACATATCAAACTGAATCAATTTAATGTGAATAACTATATTTGTAAGTTACAGAGTCTCTTGTATAAAAACAAAAAAGAAATCAACTAACATGTTTTTGTGTTGCCAAAAAAATGCTGAAACTAGAAATTAAAATTAAAAAAAAAAATTGAGGTTTTTTTATTATTATTATTCATTTTTTGTTTTTAATCACGAGACGTTGTAGCTCACAGCATCGTTATTCACTGTAAATTGTTTCAGTTTGGTATGTCAGTTGGTTTTAGTGACACCGCCTACCTGCGCGTTGGATGCTCAGAAGCTACAAGGGCGACCTTGAAGCGATCATCAAATGTCGCATCGCCTCAACGAGCCAAGCACTAAACTAACTGAACAATTTTACTATGGAACGTAAAGCGGCGACCGTATAATTTTATTGGTGGAAAGTCTGTAGCATAGTTCAGTGCATGTCTCAATCTCAGTTACACATACACACGGTTAGTACATTCTGAAGTACGGCAGTCTGAATAGGTCGTTTTTAGCCATGTTGGAGGACTTAGAAACAAAGTTTTTAGCCATGTTGGAGGACTTAGAAACAAAGTTTTTAGCCATGTTGGAGGACTTAGAAACAAAGTTTTTAGCCATGTTGGAGGACTTAGAAACAAAGTTTTTAGCCATGTTGGAGGACTTAGAAACAAAGTTTTTAGCCATG